>APFE030784143.1:74337-85596 GCA_000404065.3 Pinus taeda | reverse complement strand
CGAAAACAGAGAGGCAAGTGTCAGAGGGGAAGCTTCTGGAAGATTCCATGATCTTCCACCTCACATTTTGTCCCTGCCATTTGTCCATTCCCGACCATCATACCCTACAGAGGAGCAATTGAGTATGCATCACACCTTGTACACTGGGAAGGTGATATGCATCGCACCCTCTACACTGGGCTTTCGGTATGGTCTAGTTTTGACCATTTATGAGCAATTTTCAGTGGAGAACTTCTGGGAGATGATGTAATTATCTGACCTTGTTCCTTTAGGTAGTGAAGCAACACTTTTAGGGACTTAGGAGCCCTCAGTTTATGGACATTTATGATTGGGGTTGAAGTGCCCAAAAATGCCTATAACACCTCCCCTCACAACTGAAATATTTCATGATCAATTTCATGAGTGGAGCATATTCATCCTTCAAATATCGGAATGGAAAGACTCTTTGGAGCTGCCTCAAGAAACTGTCCTTAATGTAAGGCTCATAATGCTGTAGATCAACCTTCTGTTTCTTGTGCCATGGTTCTCCAACATTCAGTATGCCAGTTGCTAATGAGACAGTTTCGGGTGTAAGTGTGAAGGTGACACCGGCCAAGATAGAGTGATCTCCATGCAAGTGAAGCACAAAAAGATGGGCCAACTCACGATGAAATCGAACACTAGCCACCTTTTGACAAAACTCCAAACATGATAGATGCTGGAAACATGACATAGCAAGAGGGCAGACCTGCAATTCTGTGAGGGTGGTTGGCTCATCCCTAACATGTTTGCCACTTTTGTGATGTCTCCGGGGAGCCTATTCTTCCTAGGGTGAATCACTTTGGGTTTCCATCTCATACTCCGATGAATGCTCAGATGCCATGACTACTGTATATGGACTGTGCTTGGGCTACCCATTGATGATGGTAGTGAAACTATGTGTTGTTGTGATCTTTGCCACCAAGGGGAACAATGTAAAAAGGGAGTGTTAGGAAGGGGAATAATATGATGGGATTAGGGGTTATGGGGGAAATTTTGTTTAGGGACATGTAGGAGGGTTTGGGGATTTTATAAGGTAGGGTTTTGGGGTTTTACATTGACAAATGAGTAGAGGGGATAGGGAATAGGGCTTTAGTACTGTTTTAGGGTAGGGAAAATAGGGAAAAATGAGATAGGGGGAAGGAAACAATGGAAAGAAGGGGAAAAATGAGAGGTGAAAGAGGAGCCTTGGCATCAACACAACAAGTTTGCAACCCTAGCAACAATGGTTTTGATGATTTCAAGTGGTAGGGTTTATGAGTTTTTATTGCAACTATACACAGCCATAAACCATCATCATATCCACAAAATTTGATGAGCAACCAAGATGTAGACCCTACCTGTCAATTGGAAGGGATTCAAAGCGATTTGTAGCAAATTTGGAACAAATTCGGGCCTTTGTGGGTGTGCGAAGCGCAGCAAACCTAGTGCGTCGCGCTCAATGTGTGTGCCGCGCTCGTGTAGTTTCACCACTGTGGGGTCGCGCCCTGTGCGCCACGCTCCTCTGCCTGTGTGCCGCGCCCTTGAAAACTCCTCCAAACTCACCCAAACGCGTGCTAGCTCTCTCACAATCACTTTGCAATGTTTCTCTTTACCTTGGTATGCAAAATAACTATGTTTCTTGTGGAAATTCTATATAAAGGAATTTGGAGTCATGGGTTTGATTTTTGTTTCTTCAAAACCCACTTTGCTAATGTTTTGTTTTGACACTTTTCTCTGATTTAATGCAACTCTGTATTTCACTTTTCCCTTTGAATTTTTAGCTAAAATGATGAAATTTTTTGGCACTTTTTGCAGGGGTTGTTGACATGGCATTTGGCCAAGGAAAATATGACTGTGCCTGAAGAGATCAACTGGAAACTTTTTTGAAAATTATCACAAATGACACACTGTTTGACTTTTCTTCAAAACAGAGCTTTGAAGAACAGTCGTAATCTGTCAACATGACGATGAAAATCTTTAAATCATAACTTTGTAAGGACCTCCCTCTGACCTGCATGGCTTTATTAGACATGGTTGAAGACCAAATTGACTAATCCCTAGACCTAATGACTGAAAATGACTCTCGTCCATTAAAAGATCGAACATTGACTGTCATGGACTTTAGTGAATATTGATGAAAAGATTTGAGCCAGCAGGTGCCAGACATGAGGGGAAATGACTAACAAGACCTTTTCCGTTAGATTATGGCATGCCCCTAGCAGAATGCAGCTGAGTGAATGGAGTGAGACTCCTAAAAATGAAATGCAGAAAGATTTTTGATCTTTGACAGAGGACTGACAAGACCGACTCTAACAGGTTCTATTTGGACCACCCCACATTCAGCTAAGCTTGGGTAGCATTCATTTAGCAATCAACTACATGAGGAAATCACCGACCTCCCTTCTCTCTCAGATCCATCTGACCACCGGGTGATCTTGCTAGATGACCCCCAACTTGTCCGTCCCTTTCCTCTCCCTCACCATCTCCATCTTCCATAGGGTTTGTGTCGGGGTACCTTAACCCTAAACCTCCATTCCCTACCCCTGGTCACATCTCCCACCCCCCACTGTCCACTTTCCCCTCCGCTCCTCTCACTCCTTTTTCCACTTCGATTCACCTAATTTCACCGTGTACTTCCTTGGCTCCCTCTGGCAGTTATACCATCATCCCCCCCACTCCCTGACGACTCATCCCTTCCCTCAGAGAATACCCCTGGATCAGAGCACACCCCTGATCATCAAGGAGACATTGCGGCTGAAGGTAGGGCTCGCAAGAATACCAAGTGCTTTTTGACCAAAGCGGTCGATACCTTTCTCAGGCTCGAGGAGGATATCCGGCCCGGTGATACTATGGACTTTGCAGAGAGGGTGCTAGTTGGAAGAGTCCGGGGACGAAACTATACAAAGGCTCATATAAAATCATCGACATTGGAGGTCTGGGGACATCATTTAGCTGACCTGCCCACAGTACAGACTTTTGTGAAAGGATGGTTTGCCCTATGCTTTTCCAGAACAGACTATACGAATTGGGTACTCTTGTCCTACTAAAATTTTGAACATGCCCCAGTCCTCCTGAAGCGTTGGTCTCAATTTTCGACCCGGACACAGAGCAGCTTGGTGTTGGCCCGATATGGGTCAGATTACCGAGATTCCTGTTACACATCTGGTCTAAAGACATCTTTAGGCGTATTGGGAACTCAATTGGGACATATATGGAATCCGATAAATCCTATTTATCCACAGGAAAGATGGCTTTCGCCAGAATTCTGGTTCATATCGACACCAAGGGTGGACTTCTGGAATTCATCGCCATTCAGTGGAGATTGTTCACCCGGAAGCAGCCATTGGACTATGAGGGTATACCCTATAGATGTTGCAAGTGCCATAAAGTCAGACATTTATACAAGATTGTCCCTTGATCATCAAGAAGGGCCAATAACCGAAGATCAATGAGCAGGAAGCCCATCCCCCTTAAGACATTCCTCAACTTGCTATGGAAGTGGAAGATCAGTCACAACATGTCCCAGCCGAAGCTGACATTACACACGAGAAAGAATCAAGGAAGAAGTGGGAGAAAGCTCCTCTTCGGCCTCCCTCCCCACCTTTAACAAGAGCACAGGTGGCTATAGGGGATGCTCACTCCATGGGTCTGTCAAATTCTCCTCTCTCATTTTCTTATTCATCTTTTGTTTCTCTTGGTTTTCCACCCTTATCTCAGCAAGTCTGGGCTATGGCTTCTTTGGTCACTCCCTTTAACTCCCCCCTCTTGCACCCTCCCTGGCTCATCTATCAACCACCCTCATTTCAACACTGCCCTATTGCTCGCCCCCCTTCGGCTTACTCTTTCCCTCAGTCTTCCCTCTCTGACGAACCCTCCCCCCCATTACCTACCCATCCACTTGCAAAATCCCATTACCCCCTTCGCTCTCGAATGCATTCTCAAGGCCTCAACATCATAGGTTTCGAGGTGGTATCCCCTCCCCCCCACCTCCCCAAAATTTGGGGCGTTCCTCTCATCTTTCCAATGCCAAGAATCAAGATGGGGAGGAGATCACATATGGAAAAAAAAAACCATTAATTGGGCCTTTAGAGCATAGCGGACCTATCCCCCCTGTCCATGAAGCTGCTTTGCTTTAACTGTTGTGGGATGGCTAGCCTAGATAAAAAACTAGCCCTAAAGCATCTATTTTCCATAGAGTTGGTAGACATCATATTCCTTCAAGAAACCCTTGGTCTTGTTTGCACCATTATACACTTACTTGAATCCTGGCTACCTGGCTGGTCTTTTCATTCCCTTGATTCCTTGGGCAGATCTGGGGGTTTATCCTTGGGCATCTGTAATTGTACCATCAAGGATTTGAGGGTTTGGGGAGGTCGTGGATACTTGGCAATGGATATCTACTCCCCCACTCTAGAATCGAAATTTGGGATCTATAATATATACAACCCATGCCAAGATAGAGCCGCTTTTTGGAGATCCTTGTTTAATTCTGCCCTCTTGCAATAGGATAACATCATCTTAGGGGGAGACGTATATTTCTCCTTGGGATATGCAGAATCTTGGGGCAATTAAGCTTAGGTGGATGCACTGTTTGTCTTCTTTGAAAACCTCCTGGAATCCCATAGCTTTATAGACATCTCCTCAGCCGAAGTGCAACCCACCTGGATGAATAATAGAAGAGGGGAAGCAAGCCTGGCCAGACGACTTGACAAATTCCTCACTAAGGAAAACCTGATTAATAGGGGAATTTGTATTAGACAATGGGTGAGTTCAGGAGGTCTATCAGATCATAGACCCATCTACCTTGAGCTGCAGGATGCAATAGACAAACCCAAGGCCTCGTTCAAATTTAATTACACTTGGCTACGGGATATGGAGTACATTAAATTGGTGACTGATTTTTGGAAGGAAAACCCCCCAGGAACATCTAGGAACCTCAGCCAGGACTTCACATATAACATGAAGGAGCTGAAAGTCCTATCCAAGGTGTGGGAAATGAAGAAGAAGGAAGTGGACGATCTAATCCTCAGAACAATAGAGGAAGAAATATTATCTTTTGAGGAGGAAACAGGAGGGATTATGTCAACCCAAGAGCAAAGGGATAAGCACTCTGTAGCTCTACTAAAGAGATCCCATATCTTAAGAGATAGAGAAGAGAGTTGGCGGCTCTGAAGTCAAGCCATCTGTTTGAAGGAGGGGGACGACAATACAAAATTCTATCACAAACATGCCAATGGAAGAAAGGCCAGTAATACCATATGGGAGCTCCAAGACACACAGGGGTGATCTATTCAATCCTTTAGAGAACTAGCTACATTATCATGCACACACTTTCAAAATATATATAAGGCTCCACCCAGTGCTACCCTTGTGGAAGTAATGCATATTGCACAGCTCTTTCTAGGATACATAGACCAATAGATGTAATAGGAACTCTTGTGGGGGGTTTCTCTTGAAGAGCTTGAAGCCACACTGAAGTGGTTAAAGAAAAATAAGAGTCCAAGGCCAGACGGTTGGATTGTGGAATTTTATATAGCTTTCTTTGAGGTCTTAGGAACAGATCTCTTGCAGCTCGTAGAGGAAAGCAAAATAAGTGGAAGGATCCCGGGAGGCCTCAAGTCTACTTTTATAGCTCTCATCCCCAAAGCTGACAAGTCCACCTCCATCGATGATTTCAAACCTATCTCTTTATGAAACTGTATATACAAAATCATAGCTAAGATTATCGCCAACCGCATTAAGCCTATACTATCCCTCCATATATCCCGCAAACAATTTTCCTTTTTGTACAATAAGAAGATACATGAGGCAATAGGCACTGCACAAGAACTCCTTCACTCTGTGCAGCTCAGGAAATTGAAAGGAATGATATTGAAGATAGACCTATCTAAAGCTTTTGACAGAGTCAACTGGCTTTACCTCCACATCCTTCTAACCCACCTGGGATTTCCATTCTCCTTCATTAAGTGGATCATGAGATGTATAACTAATGTACCTTATAGTGTACTCATAAATGGATCAGCATCCCCCTTTTTTCATGCCGAGAGGGGACTCAGGAAGGGATGCCCCTTGTCCCCACTGCTGTTCCTACTTATCATGGAGGGCCTCAGCCAAATTATAGAAGAACACAGGCAGGGGAGAATCAGGGGCATCAAAATTTTTGATTCAGCTACTCTGACTCATCTACTCTTTGTGGATGATGTTCCTCATTTTTCTTAATGGAGGCCTTAGCAATCTCACCGCCCTCCACCTTGTTATGGGCACATTTTGAAAGACCACGAGGATGGATACACCCTTGTGGTTGTTTGAGCTTATCTCTGAGAAGAGATGTGATGGATACACCCTTCATTGAGTTGTCTTACAATGAGGCTCAAAGGCCTTTTTATCATAAAGAAGCAATGAGAAACCCTAAACATCCGAAAACATAACCCTAGGAGATGAAGTTCCAAAATGGTTTTGGGCCCCGATGGGGTAAGTTAGAACATCAACATCTCGAGGTTGTAACTTTGGCATATGATATTTGTTTGGAATACACGATATCCCATTGGAAAGGTTTAATTGAGAAGTACATTTTTTTACTACACTTAGTATTCAATGACCGTAAAGTTCTCATTTGCCGAAAAAAACGTCGTTTAGTGCCTCAAAATGGCTCCAAACGTTTAGGATCCTAGAAAGATGTAGAAAAACTATCGAAATAGAGAATTATGTTGTGAGCCAGTGGAATAGGTGGGTGGCCACCGATATCCACCGAGATCATTCCTCCCCCTTTAGAAAATAATTGTCTCCATTGAATTGAGTTCCTCCATTAGATGGGAAACTTCTTTTGAACTTGGCTCCTAGAGAGCCACTTGCGTTGGTGCAGGAGTTGAATTTCTTTGACAACTTGATATAATTGGATCCTCTGTTGACGAGTTCTCTTAATTTGTGTGTCCACAATTTGAGCAATTTTGGCTTGTTCAATGCAATATGGGTTGATATTTTTCTATGTCAACTGCTCTGCAATTTGTGATGTGTTGAACAATGGTGGAAAGTACAACCGAAGGCAATCCACATTGAACATTGGGTAAAGGCCAAGGAAGGCAGGGATACTCAAGTCAAAATAATTGTCACCCATATCCTTGGTGATGGTGTAAGGTCTATAGAAACGTGGATAAAGCTTCCAAGGGTCCCCTGTAGGGCATTCCTTTTACAAATGCAACCAAACCTTGTCTCCCAATTGAAACGTGTGTGGCACATGGTGCTAATCATGTTGTTTTTTGTACTTAGTATTGGATTTTTACAAGATATCATGGAATTTCTGGTGGATGTGTTGAATTCATTGAGTAAACTTGGTAGGTTTGTCATATTTAGATGTAACATGAGTAGATTCTACTTATGTAGTTACAAGGGGAAATGTGACATCAATGGGGCCCAATGGTTGAAATCCCAGGTCCACCTAAAAGAAGTTGTGGTTGTTTGAGCTATGGAGATATATGTTTTAGTTATGTTGAACATAGGGGAGACTTTCATCCCATGTGCATGGATTCTTGGAGTTGTACATGTGAAAAATGTGCACAATCATCCTATTGACAAACTTAGTCTAGCCATTAATCTGGGGGTGGAAGGAAATTGATTTGGTGAGCTTAGTGTCCAACAATGACCAAAGGCTCAACTATAATGAGCTTAGGAAATCAATATCATGATCTAATATGATGGTTTGTAGGATCCAAAAATGTACCCACATCCATTCAAAGAATAGATAGCTAGTGGCTTCTTGAACTGGAATTATGTAGGTACAAAACTAAATACAAATATTAACATACGCACAAAGATGCAACATAAATAAATATTCATTTCATTAATATCAAAGAACTAGAAGATGCTTACAAGTAGAATGGAAATAAACTAGCTTAGGCGATGGTAGCTTATCTCTGAGAAGATATGTGGCAACTACATGCCTTTGAACTATGTTACAATGAAGCTCAAGGGCCTTTTGATTATTAAACAACAAAAGGAAACCCTAAACAAACAAAATCATAACCCCATGAGATGAAACACCAATAGTTTGTGGGCCCCATTGGGGTTAGTTGGGCAGCCAACTTCTCGGGGTCATAACTTGGTCATATGATCTCCATTTGGGGTGTCTGACACCTCATTAGAAATATCTCTTTGAGTACTAAAATATTTATGATAAGCCCTTGCCTATGACTATAGGCCTATCACAGACCTAAAAGAACACCATTTAGGGGGTCAAAACAACTCTAGAAGTTCAGGACTTGAAAAAGTGATAAAAATAGTAGATGTTTCTATAATTAAGGAAACTGATGAAACCGAATGGAGGTCTAGGTGGAATAAGCAGGTGGAAACCAATATTCACCTGGATTATCCCCCCCCCTAAGAATAAATGAGCCCCATTGCGTGCAGAGCTTCCATGAGGTGAGGAAATTTCTATTGAACTTGGCCCTTGGTGGATGACCACTTGCCCTGATGGAGGAGTTGGCCTCCTTTGAAAACTTGATATAGTTGGATCCTATCCTGGTGAGTTCTTCTTATCAGTTGTGGCTTGTATGATGCAACTTGGGGTGATCTTTGTTGGTGTTAGCTGCTCAACAACGTCAGATGTGTCCAACAATGGGGTAAAGTATGGTTGCAGCTGGTTCACATTGAATACTGAGCGTAGTTAAAGGAACGATGGAATTCTGAGCTCGAAGGCATTTTCCCCTACATCCTTAGTGATGGTGTATAACCTATATCAGAGCAAGTGAATCTTGCAGTGGGGCCCAACGAGGCACTCCTTCTACAAGTGTAACCGTACTTTGTCACCCACCTGGAACTTGTGTGGCACCTGATGCTGATCATGATGTTGTTTGTACTTAGCATTGACTTTGTCCAATATGTCATGGACCTTCTGGCAGATGTATTGAATGCACTCAATGAAGTTGTTATCCATGTTATCTTCATGCTAGACATGAGTTGAATCCACCTGAGTTGCTGCAAATGGTATGGCCACATCAATGGGACATAGTGGATCAAATCCCAACCCCACCTGGAAGGGGATGTGGTCAGTTGAGCTATGGACATCTCTGTTGTAGGTATGGTGGACATAGGAGAGGATTTCATCCCATGTGTGGGGATGCTTTGAGTTGTACATGCGCAAAATTTGCATGATCATCTTATTGATGACCTCTATTTGGACATCAATTTGGGGGTGGAAGACCATGGACTTAGTGAGCTTGGTATCTAGCATTGACTAGATGCTTGACCAAAATAAACTTAGAAACCTTCTGTCTCAATCTGAGATAATGAGCTATGGGATCACAAAATGTAACCACACTCGTTCAAAGAAGAGCTTACCACTGGCTTTTGCTGTAATATTCTTCTTGCAGGCTACCAGAATGGTCATCTTAGAGAATCTGTCAATAGCCATGAACATGTAGTATTTGCGATGCTTAGTATAAGGAAGTCTTGACATTTAACCGTGTATATGGATTCCCAAGGCTGATTAGGAGTCGACAGAGGCGTATATTGGCCTTGCTTCTTGATTGTCGATTTGGAAATGGCGCAGGTGGTGTAGGATTTGATGTACTTCCAAGCATCTTGTTGGAAGTTCAACCAATGAAAATACTTTTGCAACACTACCATTGTTTTCTCTACTCCAAAATAATCGACTATAATGTGCCTCCCAAATCATGTTGGCACACTCACTTGTAGGAACACAGGGGGTGTCCCAGGTGGCATAATAGTGTGCCATGGAGGTGAAAATATGGAACTTGCTTACCTTCGAGGATAATTTGGTATCTGTTTCTGAATTCTGGATCACTCTTGTAAATATGCATCCACCCCGAAGTCTCATGTCCAAAAGAGTTGAACACAGTGGTCAGCACCATAACTGATGATCCCTTGAGACAATTTGCAACATTATTGGTGCTTTATTCTTGTACTTTATGTTCAAATGGAACTGTTGCAGATAGTGGACCATTTTTTATGGTGATCATTTTGCAACTTCCTTGTGTTTGTATGAATTGTAGGGGTTAGTGGTACATGTGGATGACTGTTTCCTTTCCTAAAATGTAATGCTTCCATTATCAACAAACCTACACAATGGAATACATCTCTTTGTTATAAGTGGGATAATTTTTGACTATATATGAAAGTGTCTCACTATCATATGCTAATGGATTCCCCTGTTGGGTAAGAATTGCACCAATAGCATAGTAGAGGTGTTTGTCTCAATTTCAAATGGTTGTTGCAGGTCTGGTATTGTGAGCACTGGTGCAGAGCATATATGATGCTTCAACTCGAAAAATGCAATCTGTTGGTATTTAGACCAAAATAACTTTTCTTTTTCTCTTCCCTTGGTGACTTGACTCAAAGGCCAAGTGATATGAGAGAATCACAACATGAACCTGCGATAGAAATTGGAAAGACCGAGAAAGCTACAGATCTCTGTTAGAGTGGTTGGGGATGGTCAATCACTAATAACTTGTATCTTGGATGGGTCCACATGTGCTCTTCCCAACTCCATCTGAAGATGAGGATGTCATCTAGGTACACTACCAAAAATGAATTTTTGAAGGGCCACAATATGTTGTCCATTAGTTGCATGAAGGTTGTGTGGGAATTTTCCAAACCGAAAGGCATGACCAACCATTCAAAAAGGCCCTCCTTGGATTTGAAGGAAGTTTTCCACACATCAGAGGGTTTGATTGGCACCTGGTGATAACCAACCTTCAAGTCAATCTTGCTGAAATATTTTACCCCCTTGAGCTGGTCCAAAAGGTCATTAGTCCGTAGGATTGGATACCTATTCTAGACAATGGTCTTATTTAGTGCTCGATAGAAAATACATAGTTTCCAGGTGCCATATTTCTTTTGTACCAAAATGATTGGGCTCCAACAAGGTGATGAACTTGGCTTGATGTATCCTTTTTGCAAAAATTCCTAATTTTTCATCTTAATTTCATTGTTCTCTAAAACAGAGTGTTTGTAGATCGGTCCATTGGGCAGTGGCATGCATGGGGTTAGATCGATGGAGTGCTTGACCTAATAGTGTAGGGGTACCTCTATGGGTGAGGTGAAGATGTCCCTGTACTCCTCCATGACCTTGTCCATCTACTGCTTCTCTGTGGAGGATATAATGTTGGGTTGTGTTATATTCTTTCCAGATAGTTAACAGGGGGTTTGAGGGGTACCCGTAACCTAACTTTATGGGGTCCGGGGCAACGCCCTGGAAAATTTTGGTTTTGGACCCTATGTTAGGTTGGGCAGACCCACCTATGG
>APFE030784143.1:46679-69652 GCA_000404065.3 Pinus taeda | reverse complement strand
TTGTAACATTGAAAGGAACATAATGAAAAATCAAGATGGTAGTCTCGGTTTTGGGATCCAGTGGGAAATCTCTGTGTATATGTGTTTTATGTGTTATGCTCTCGCATTTTTCCTGTGATTTAGAATTCGTATGCAGGTAATTTCTGTACGGGGTTAAAACCTACATATAACACCGTCCTCCCACATCTACCCAAGAAACTGGCCAGCTGGGTAAACATGCAACAAGAGGCCACTATGATATGATTCGACCTCCTAAGTTACCTTAAGGAAGTGGAACAGACGGAAACACGCCATACAAACATCCAACATCATCAACATAACCCTTAGAGGACAAGTCAACCACTCAGATAGATTGTCCTTGGGTCCCATTGTTGTTTTAGGTCTCTTGGGCCATAGTCGCTCTCATGCTATGGGCAAGGGAGCGACCAACAACCTAATGTTGCTCTCACAGGCCCGCCTATGAGTGACTGTGGACCAAAATTGTCAGTGCTATGCCAATGAATCCAGGATTTGAGCCACTTTTCAGGCCCAGAGCCCAAGACACTACCCATAACTGATCCATGTCTTCAAATTAGTAAAGTAACATGGAAATGACAATACTAAATAAAATACTTGTTCAAGACCTTGACTGGATCTCTACTAGCCATGACAGGCATTTCGTCAAACATATCATCGACATGTAACCTATAGGTGTAAACAATAGAATTAAATGTAGGGATCTCATACTTATATGAGAACCTCTATGAACGATTGTCCCCTCATGCCATTCACTGCATTATCATCTATTAGGTCATATGAACATTATCCATTTACATACAAGTAAAAAAATACTGAGAGCCATACATAGATGTTGTCATAAAATGTGCATATAACTAGCATAATAGGAACACAAATACAATAAATATATCAGTCATCAAATCCATAAATACATCAATACTTTTACACATTAAAATCAAGTGAATGGATTTCTCATTAATGAATTCAATGAACCAACCAGATATGGGACTACCATGTTCCGCTCGACCGTGGAATGGCTGAGCCAAATCTCTCTTCAATGATTCACCCCCGTGCCATATTCCAAGCATGAATGTGGGATCTCATAGAACACATCAATCAAAACTCATCCAAGGCTTCTA
Organism: Pinus taeda; assembly: GCA_000404065.3. Taxonomy (NCBI): domain Eukaryota; kingdom Viridiplantae; phylum Streptophyta; class Pinopsida; order Pinales; family Pinaceae; genus Pinus; species Pinus taeda. The sequence goes on along the minus strand of APFE030784143.1, from coordinate 68,516 downwards.
GAGGCCATCCACCTCAACCCATCAAACATTGATTCCACCTCGTGGTTAAATATCACCAAAACCTTCACTAGATCAGTCTCCATCCTAACCATCCATGGCTCTAGAGCGTTTGCTCCAAGCAAGGTTCTAGGACTAGTATCTCAACCCACAACTGCTACCAGGATCTAGAGCATTTGTCCAACCAAGGCTCCATGACTAGTAACTCAACCCAAGTTGTTACAGGGCTCCAGAGCATTTGTCCAACCAAGGCTCCAGGAACTAATAACTCAACCCAAGCTAAGGAAAAATGATAACCAACCAAAAAAAAACAATTAAAATAAAACACAATCACCATGGCTATCTAGGAAATGGAAAGGCTAGGAAATCCACTATCAATCCAGGCAATCCTCCATGCCAATGATATATCATGACCAAGAATCCACATGCATATGCCATGCATGTCCAAACTAGTGAAGAAATCATACATGCAACTCGGTACCTGCAAGCCAATTTGATGTAACTACTGATACCGATGCCTCCTTGTGATTTCCTGCTCTTCCTTTACCTTCTTTCTCCAAGAATCCAAGTATGTACCACCCTCCAAGAGTGCTCCAAGAAAACTCTAAGTATCCAAGAGTATGAGAGAGAGAGAGAGAAAATGAGAGAGATCCAACACTGAAATGACAAAATGTTACCAACTAATCCTCATAAGCCTTTTTATGAATGAGGCATCTATTTTCTTCATTTTCCATTATTTCCCTTTATTTTCCTCCTCACATGCAACCTGTGACCTTTCACCTCCTTTTCTCCTAATTTCCATTATTTTCATAAATAAATGTGCCAAAATGCCTTTTAATGCCTTAGCCATTTCCTTTGCCAATTTCCTTAGCCATAAACAGCCAAATGAACACCCCCTAGGATGTCTTACCCAACATTCATCTTGGAATAAGTGTCCTAGTCATCCGTGGTAATTGTTTTTAACATTTATTACATGGAAATTTTACCAGGGCTATTACAGAACCCTCCCCCTTGGGGGACACTATCCTCAGTGTTCAACCACTCATATACCTCAGAAACATGTTGAAAGAAGACATACTGCTCATGGAGCTTTATAACATAGCTCGATGCAGTATTTACAATGAAAGATCTGCTCAAGAGGAAAACATCATGACAACATGACAACACACTGCATAGTGGAGCTTTATAATACAACTCATTATGGCATTTACAATGATCACTTTGCTGAGTGCCAACTCATATAACATCATAACATTATGATAGCATAACCACATGATAACATAATAACATAACACCCATACCTCATAGTGGAACTTTATAAAATAGCTCGCTACGGTATTTACATCTATACATGGGTGTACATATAACAACATAATCAAAATATAGATACCAAAAAAGCATATGCCAAACCATATACCAAAGAATATATCGAAACATATACCAAACACCATGTCAAAGCATATATCGAAACATCATATAGCATATACTAAACCATCATAAAACATATATCAACCACCATAAATCATATATTAAACCATCATAGGCAAATACTAAACCAACATAAGCAAATACTAAACCACCATAAGGCATATACCACACCACCATATCAAGCTGCTTTGCCTCAACTGGAAAACAAGGAAGGACACATATCCCACATTTGATCCACCATATCCCATGTAGCTTCATCAAGCCCAAAGTTCTTCCATTGCACTTTAACTTGCTCTATTGCTCGGTTCGGGAGCATGAGCTCCTTTTTTCGCAATATACAATGAGGCTCCTGCTGGTATTCTCCATCTGGTTCCACCTATAATACAAACCAGTCAATTACATGATCAAGATCTTTAACATACTTTTTAAGCCATGAGACATGGAAAACATCATGGGCTTTCACTATCAGAGGTAGTGCAAATCGATAGGCTACTGGCCCAATCCTCTTAATGATATTGAAGGGTCCAAAAAACTGTGGTGCCAGCTTGGCACATGAGCCAATCCGAAAGGAGATCTTTTTCGGTTTAATGCACAAGTAAACATGTTCCCCAACCTGGAACTCCTTGAATAACCTATTCCCATATGCATAACTCTTTTGCCTATCCTATGCCGCCTTGAGATTCTTCTTGATCACCTGCATATCCTATTCCATGTCTGCCAACATATTTGGTCCAATCAATATCCTGCTAACTGGATCAATCCAAGAAATGGGAGTGTTACAATTTCACCCATACAATGCCTCAAAAGGACTCATCCTCAGTGACTCCTAATAACCATTTTCCAAAATCGACCAAATGGAGACAACCTTCCCACTTCTGCTGTTGATGCATCACATACATCCTCAACATTTCCTCTAAAATCTTGTTGAACCTCTCCATCTATCCATCCGTCTGCGGATGATAAGCTGTGATGAAGGCCAACTATGCGCCCAAACCTACAAATAACTCCTTCCAAAACTTGGAAGTGAACTTCACATCCCTATCTGACACAATATTCTTTGGGACACCATGTAGTCTAACCATATCTCAGATGAATACCTGTGCCACATCACTAGCTGAGTATGTAGACTTCACTACAATAAAATGTGCAACCTTTGTCAACTTGTCCACAATGACCATGATGGAATCATGCTGCTTCACTGTTTTTGGCAACACTATTATGAAATCCATGGAAATGACCTCCCATTTCCACTTTGGAATTGCGATTGACTATAGTAGTCCACCTGGATGTTTGCACTCTACCTTCACTCGTTGACAATTGAAACATCTAGCCACAAACTCTACTACATCCCTCTTCAAATTTGGCCAATAGTAATATCTCTTCACCATTGTGAGTGTCTTCTATTGAGTCATGGAAAAGGTATGCATATGTTATTTATTTCATCATCCTTTTCCTTTAGTTGTATCCCTTTTATATCCTAAAAATGTTGATATATCAAAGGATTATGGTAAGAATGAGGAAATTATATGTAATTACAATTTGGCTGATCGTTATCCTTCTTTATGCAGGAAAAATATGAAAAGGGACAACTGTTGTTCCCTAACCAAGGAACAACGAAATAGAAGAAAGCCAAGGAAGGAGCACAACAGTTATAGATAAAGATAAAACAAATCACAAGGATCAACACAAGGAGGAAAAATGGCTGAAGTTGGAAAATTGCGTGAATCCCTCAGGATCTCTTGATCCTAAGGGATCGCTTTTAATATTTATCTTTTTACCTCTTTCCCATTATAAAAGGAAACGACTGTAAACAGAACGAGGGAATTACTATTTGGAAATTGTAACTTTTATCACTGACTCTCGCTGTTGAGCAGAGCACGAACTTACTGTAACACTTACGCAATGATTAATATATAAAACACTTGTTGTTCCTTCGCATCTCCTGAAGTAATCTGGCGGTGTTCACTAGTGGCTAAGGGCCCGACCCTGGTGGATTCACTTGCTATTCCTGTATCATGCATTTATGATTCTTGTAGTGTGATGGTTTGATTGAATTTCTACTTTTTGCAGTTGTATCACTTTGCTATTTCTTGCTTTCCAATCTCAATGGAATTGTTCTGTTTATATATTTTGCAGTAATATAATTGATTCAGTTTATTGTTATTTTAGATATAGTTATTTAGTTAAGCATTCTATTTTGAGATCATCTACTGTAAATAGCATTGACTACTACTGTCGAAGCTCTCAGATTGAGATCATCTACTACTTATATTAAGAATTGTGTTTGATTGAAGATAAATGAGTTAAAAGAGGAATGAGTTATTACTACTGGATTCTTGACTGATGATTGTTGTTACTTTGATGAATGTATGATTTAGTTTCATTAGAGGATTGAGTTTTATTTTAATTACAATTAGAATTTACTTGCTTCATCCATTTACTCTTGTATTTGAAAGAACTATACTACAATTTAGAAGCATTACTCTCTGAGTTAATAGCCGCCACATACTGTGTACACTCTTGAAATAGAAAGACTTGCCTGGATTGATAATTAATGTGAAGATAATTACGAGATAAAAAGACACCTTTTATCGCTCAAGATTTTGGCGCCATTGCTGGGGAGAGTGTAGCCATTTCTAAGGAATAATGTACATCTAATGATTGTTATTGAAGAAGAATTGGGTTTTGAAAATGGAAGGTAAAAACCTACATAATGAGCAAGTAAAGTGCTTGCTCCCCTGCCCGCTTTTCAGCACAATTACATAAATCTTAAATAGGTATTTGTTGCTTGTCTGTTGGGAGAGAATTGGTTATTAAAAACAAAAGGTAAGAACCTACATACAGAGCACATAAAATGCTTGCTCCCCCACCCGCTTTCCAACATAATTGTTAAGAACTTAGGGTAGAGGTAAATATTTGAATTGTGTGTATGACTAAGAAGAAAAAACCTGAAAATAATCCAATTCCCCTACCCAAACCCGACAGATCTAAGGGACCAGTGACCCTTGGACAATCAACTTTCATAGACGACATCATAAAGAAAGTCGAATCTCAGCCATCAGTAGGTCCTAGAAAAGTTTGTTCCATACAACCTACTAGCTCCCTTCAGGCCACAGGCTCACCATCTGTAGCCTTCACTGAGGTCCACGACAAAACAGAAGAGATTGAGCAGAAATTTCAAGAAATTGAAAATTCTCACCCAATTTCTTTACAGGAAGGGAATTCTAGTAATCTTCGTGAAGGAGGAGGAGAAACCAGGGAAACAAAGGAGCCAAGATCCCCTCAGGTAATAATTCAACCAGGAACAATCAGCATCCCAGATAGAGGGAATGCTATTAAGTTCATTCAAGAAGAAGCAGGTGAAACAAAGGAGCCAAGATCCCCCCAGGTAGTAGTTTAGCAAGGAACACTCATTATCCCAGACCAAGGGAGTGCTGTTAAACTCATTCCCACCCCTTCTTGTCATCCTAGGAATAACTCTCTAGAGATCCCAGAAGGGTATTGGCACATATTTGAGCAAATTTTCAACAACCCACAAGCACCTTAGACCTCCACCTTGTAGTATCCCATCATTGACATAGCAGTCAACACACCTATGAAAGCCATCCCTCCCCAAAATATTCCTAACTTTCATGGGCTGACATTAGAGGATCCAGACGCATTCCTGTTTGAGTTTGATGTATTGTGTCGGGGGTATGATTATACCACGGACCCCCAAAAATTAAAATTGTTTCCCTCTACGTTGAAAGGAGCAACCTTGCGATGGTTTATGGGATTAGGTGGAGGCATAATAAATGATTGGGAACAAATGAAAACCACTTTCCTAAAAAAGTATTAGGACTATTGTAGGTCTAGGTAATTGAAAGACGAAATATTCCAGATGGTAGCAAGAGCAAGTGAAACATTAGAAGAATACGTGGAATGATTTCAATATAACCTCCAATGGTCTCCCTATGCAACTCTGCCTTTACCTGATAATGTGCTAAAAACTACACTAATTAAAGGGATGAAATAACAATGGGTAGAAACATTAAATATTATGCGTAAAGGCGATATAGATCAGGTGTTCAAGAGGTAGCACGAGATTGAAGCCAGTGGAATGCGACATGACCACCAGAGACAACAAATCTTTGGTGGAGGTATAATTCGAGCAGAAATTGGCAATCTGCTGGAGGATTTCAAAACTGATATTTTAGGGACTCTGACAACGCAATTGGACACTATGCAAGACAAACAAAAGCAGGACAAAACTTGGTGATATTCTGTCCTAGATGCAGAAAGAAACATAGTCACAAAGAGTGCCCGCTGGATATGGTGTAAACTTGCGCTATATGTACAAAAGATCATGCTACAGAAAGCTTCCCATCACTCCTAGGGCTAAAAGCAATCTATAAGGAGGCAAAAAAAGATACAAAACTAGTCTACCTGCTAAATTAGCATCGCCAATGGAAACCACGACAAACAGGTATGTCGACTAATCCATCCTCTTTCTTTCAAATGCCGCAATATAATTCACAACAATACCCAAGAACCATGTGGCAGAACTAGCCATCTTTTTCCAACTGGTCACAACAGCCATTCCCTATGCCATCTTGGCCCAACCAATCAAATCAAATAAAAATTGGCCAAATTCCTCTCACTTCCCACCGTGTTGGCAAAATAAAGCATATCAATCTCAATGGCCACCCTCAACTTCATAGAATCAGAACTAGCAGTGAAGCTGGCAGAGACCTAAAAATCAGCTAGCAGGAACAATCCCCCTACCTCAACCCACACTACCAACACCCTACATATTGCAACAAAACCCCCAGACCAACTTACGACCATAGCTCCCAGCGCAACCCAACCCAAACCCCAACAACAGACCGGTTCAATCTGTGAAAATTATTGAAGGACCAAAGCTAGAAATCGAGTTGAGTGTAATGACCTTCAGTTAAGATCTAGGTGGATAATAGAATCAGAGGGGGATAAAAATGTTCAAATTGAAGATCCGTTACTTGTAGAACAAGCACCACTAGAAGAGAACATGGTTAGACATAAATTCATGATCAAGCAACCACCTCTCCTCCACCATTCCCAGAAAGATTAATCTTACCTCGCCCAATTGAACATCCTGATTTCGATCTTCAAGGAGAATTGAAAAATTTTTGTATAAAAATACCACTCCTCCAGGCTATTCAAGATATCCCAATTTATGCAAAAACTATTGAGGAATTATGTATGAAAAAGCCAAAGAGGAAAATAAAAAAAAATCCAACTGTCCATGTAGTCGGTACCTTATCTGATTTATTATCAGGAAAGAGAAACACCTGTAAAATATGAGGACCCAGGAAATCCTATAGTCACAGTGCAAATAAATGGATGCTCCTTCCCCAATTCCTTAGTCTATTTAGGAGCAGAAATCAATATTCTTACAACCACAACTTGTCAAAAGCTTGGCATTACATCCTTGGACCCAACCACAACCTTGTTGGAATTGGCTGACTAATCGGTAGTCAAACCAGAAGGCACATTACATGATGTAATGGTGTCTGTGGACTCTTGGGAATACCCTGCAGACTTTCTGATCATCAATCCTAGAAACTGACTCTATGGACATCCCTTAATTCTAGGTAGACCTTGGCTAGCAACTGCGGATGCTTACATACGCCGTTGAATAGGTAGCATGACTATAGCAAGAGGAAGCAATGTAAATAATTTAGCCTTATATCCTCCAACTCAGCCAAGTTTAACAATAATCAAAACCAGAAAACAACCTGTATCATATCTAACTGAAAACATTAGATCACCGCTAACCATAGAAGATGCTCTCAAATTTAAAGATCAAACAGAAGATGAAATCATTAACACCTACATTAACCAACTAGATGCTGGATCCCATCTAAAATGTCACATGATCGAAGCAACATTCGATAGAGAAATAGAAGGAAATCCCCTAAAAGATATTAACGATCAATCAATACCAAACACCTCTGTTTATAACAACAAAACCATAGAAATTGAGCCAGGAAAAACTTTGAATATTAACAAAAACCTGACTGCTGACCAAGAGTAGAAGCTTGTTCAACTCTTGAGAAAATATAAAGAGGCCTTTGCATGGGATTACTTGGACATGAAATGGATTGATCCCCAATTATGCATGCACCACATTTATATAGAGAAGGATACCAGGCCCATTCGACAACCTCAACGGAGGTTAAATCCTCATCTTAAAGATATTGTTAAAGATGAACAACAAAAATTGCTAAATGTAAACTTTATCTACCCAATATCTGACAGCAAATGGGTCTCTCCATTAGTAGTGGTGCTGAAAAAGAATGGAAAGTGGCGTATATGTGTTGACTATAGAGAGCTTAATAAAGAAACCCAAAAAGACCATTTTCCCCTTCCATTCATTGACTAGGTCTTGGACACATTGGCAGGAAAAAAATTCTTTTCTTTCCTAGATGGCTTCAGCGGATACAATCAAATTTAGATTGCCCCTAAAGATCAGGATAAGACTACCTTTACCTGCCCTTGGGGAACATTCGCTTACAGGGTCCTACCTTTTGGGTTGTGCAATGTACCTTCCACATTTCAGAGGGCCATACTAAGATTTTTTTTCAGATATGATAAATGAAGGGCTTGAGGTGTACATGGATGACTTTACACCTTATGAAGCTGACTTCGAGTCAGTGTTACAAACATTAGAGAAAGTTTTGCAAAGATGCATTGCCACCAGACTCTATCTAAGTAATGAAAAATGCCACATGTTGATGACCAAGGGCCTCATCTTGGGTCATTATATCTCAGCTGTTGGAATCCAGGTAGATCTAACAAAAAATCATATAATTATTTTAATACCTAATCCTTCCACACATACAGAGGTACATAGTTTTTTGGGATTTTCTGGTTATTATAGAAGGTTTATAAAGAATTTTTCTCAGATTGTTGCACCATTATATGCACTAATAGGAAATATTGATTTCATTTGGACAAATAAATGTGATAGTGCTTTTGAAGACTTAAAAAGGCGTGTATCAACAACCCCAATATTAAGGGGCCCAAACTGGGATTTGCCATTCCAGATTCCATCTGACATTTCAGACACAGCCATAGGAGCAGTTCTCGGTCAAGGAGAAGATAAAAAACCATATGCAATATACTATATTAGCAAAAATCTATCTCCTACTGAATTAAATTATATTGTTACTTAAAAAGAATTTTTGGCTGTAATCTATGCTATCAATAAATTCAGACATTATATAACACGATACCTTGTGGTTTTATACACTGATCACTCTGCTATTAAATATCTAGCCAATAAACCAGTTACAAATGGAAGAGCGACAAGATGGTTGATTCTTTTGCCGGAATTCAATATAACAATTAAGATTGACTAGGAAAAGAAAATCCAGTAGTAGACTTCCTTTCACAAATTCCAAAGATAGGTGACTCGGCAACAGTAGAAGACTAGTTTCCAGATGAACATTTATTTGCTGTAACAGTGAAAACACGTGGTACGTGGATGTCGCAAATTATTTGGCAGTAGGCAAATTACCCAAGCACCTGACGCCTAATGAAATAAAACAAATATTACAGCGGAACATACGATTCTCTTGGATCGGGGGCTATTTGTTTCATACAAGAACTGATATGCACATTAGAAGATGCATCAAGGAAGATGAAGTTTTCGACATTCTGAAAGTGTGCCATGATGGGCTGTGCGGCGAACATTTTGCAGATTGTAGAACTGGTCACAAAGTTTTACAGATGGGCAATTATTGGTCCACCATTTTTAAATATGCCAAGAATTTTGTCCAAGCATGTGACAATTGCCAGAGAATGGGATGCCCCAGGTAGTCTAACGAGATGCCGTTGAACCAACAGATAGTCATTGAACCTTTTGAGCGATGGGCATTAGACTTCATCGGTCCAATAATCCCATCCTATAATCAAAAGACATACATATTAGTTGCAATAGAGTATGTGACTAAATGGGTGCAGGTAGAGGCACTACTGAGGGCAACAAAGGATTCGGTAATCCACTTTCTTTTCCAACTATTCGTGTGATATGGCTTGCCTAGAGAGGTAATCACAGATGGAGGGTCACAATTCATAGGCCATAAGTTCACTACAACATTAAAGAATTGTCATATAATGCACAAGATCATGACTCCATACCACCCACAGGCAAATGGCCAGGTAGAAAGTACAAATAAAGTGATCGAGGCAATACTCACAAAAATAGTTGCATCACATAAACGTGACTGGGCTACCCGATTGCCAGAAGCCCCATGGGCATACTGTATGATATGGAGAAATACCATGGGATATTACCCATACCAATTAGTGTTTGGCAAAGAACCTATCTTCCCAATTGAATTTGAAATCCAGACATTGAGGATAGCTTAGGAGATAGGCTTGAACTTAAACGAGGCATAGATTAATAGGCTACATCAAATCAATGAATTAGATGAAATTCGACTATTAGCTCTTCAACACATTGCACTAATCCAATAGAAAATAGTGAAATGGCATGATGCCCTCATTAATAAATTCTTCCACGAAGGAGATTGGGCACTCCTATATGATTCTAGGTTCCAGGATTTCCCCGGAAAACTCTAGACCAGATGGTTAGGACTGTATGAGATACAAAAGGTGCATGATAATGGCACCATCACATTAGCCACTATTGATGGGTCTGGCTACTCTTTTAAAGCAAATGGACATCGAGTACGACTTTATCACAAACCGCTTACCAGGGAGTCCTTTTTCCAACATTTATGGGAAGATTCCATTATACAAATTCTCGCTGAGGAGGACAACCCATCCTTAGCATTGACCCAATGAATAATTCATTTGTTTTTGAATTTTGTACATAAATTTTTCTTTTGATTGAATTTTCTTGTATAAACTGTAAATAAACTCCTTTTTTTTTCGTTGCTATTCCCTCTAAGGAAAAACTGTTGTTCCCTCCAAAGAACAACAATCGTTCCCTCTAAGGAACAACAATTTTGTGTACAGATTTTCATGCTGTTCCATTAAAGGAACAATTGTTGTTCCCTTTAAGGAACATCTGTTGTTCCATTTAAGGAACAATAGTCTCTTGTATATTTGATTTTCGTGCTGTTCCCTTTAAGGAATAGTTGCCATTGCCTCTAAGGAACAACTTCCATTCCCTTTAAGGAACAACATTTCTATGTGTACTTGATTTTGCTGTTCCATTTAAGGAACAACTACTATTCCCTCTACGAAACAACTGTCATTCCATTTAAGGAGCAACAATCTCCTGTCTATTTGATTTTCGTGCTATTCCCTTTGAGGAACAGTTGTTGTTCCCTGTAAGGAACAATTGCTGTTCCCTTTAAGGAACAAGAGTTCCGTGTGTACTTGTTGTTGTTGTTGTTCCATTTAAGGAAAAACTGTTGTTCCCCATAAGGAACAACTACCGTTCCATCTAAGGAACATCAGTTCCCTGTATATTCGATTTTCGTGCTGTACCATTTAAGGAACAGTTGTTGTTCCCTCTAAGGAAGAGCTATCGTTCCCTATAAGGAACAACAGTTTTGTGTGAATTTGATTTTTGTTGTTCCATTTAAGGGATAGTTGTTGTTCCCTCTAAGGAATAGCTATTGTTCCCTCTAAGGAATAACAATTTTGTGTGCATTTGTTTTTATTGTTCCCTTTAAGGAACAACTGTTGTTCCCTCTAAAGGAACAACAACTGTTCCCTTTAAGGAACAGTAGTGTCGTATGCATTTTCTTTTTGCTATTCCCTTTAAGGAACAACAACCGTTCCCTCTAAGGAACAATAGTTTCGTGTGTGTTTTCTTTTTGTTGTTCCCTTTAAGGAACAATTGTTGTTCTCTTTAAGGAACAACAACCGTTCCCTCTAAGGAACACCAGTTCAGTGTGTATTTTCTCTCTGCTGTTTCCTTTAAGGAACAATTGTTGTTCCCTCTAAGGAACAACTGCTATTCCCTTGAAGGAACAATAGTTTCGTTTGGGTTTTTTTAATGTTGATCCCTCTAAGGAACAAGAGTTTTGTTTGCATTTGTTTTTCTATTGTTCCATCTAAGGAACAACTGTTGTTCCCTTTAAGGAACAACAATTTCGTGTCCAATTATTTTTCCTTATTTTTGTTGTTCCTTATAAGGAAAAACTGTTGTTCCCTCTAAGGAACAACACTTTTGGTGTGCAGTTTTGTTTCTTTTTGCTGTTCCTCCTAAGGAATAACTGTGGTTCCCTTTAAGGAACATCACCTTTTTGTGTGTTTTTTTTGCTATTCCCTACAATGAACAAGACTTTTGGTGAAAGATTTTATTTAGAAAATAAGCACCTTGTGAATATTATTTCACTCTCTATGATCCTCTATAGGGAAATAATACAAAAATATATATAAGGATACAAAGTTGAAGGTTATTGGAACAAGCAAATCGAGTATTATCATCGTTAATTAGATTGCTTTGTATTGATTAAAAAAGGGAAGGACACAACCATCTATGTCACGTTGTTGTCCCTATCTTCACTATAAATCCAATTACTTGATTATTTGTACCATGTTGGTTATTCCCTAACCCCTATAATTCTCTCTGCTCATTATCATTGAATAAGAGTAAGGGCATAGTTTTTTCTATTGGCATGTTCAGACTTCTTCTACCATCCCTCTATATATAAATAGGAAGTGTTATATATAAATATATATAATAATATATAAAATATATATATATATATATATATATACACATATTTTTACGAACAATTTTAAGAGTTGTCAGATGGAGGATAGGGGGTCTCATCATGAGCCAACCTACCATGATCATAAGGAAGCAGCGAAGTGGCATTCCCACTATGGCCACCACACCAGGGGTATGATCCAATTGATGCATCAGAAAAATAAATTCCTTAGAATAGGAGGTCACATCACGAGTTGGCCTGCCCACTTTTCGCTCCTCCCTAGTGAATGGCATTGTGATTCATCTGGTCACCAAACTAGCACAATGGCCTCCATTTTGACATCATAAGGCACTTTCCTAATTATACATAAAGCATCATGGTTCCGATGGGAGAAAAAGAAACTCTGTCAAGGTTATAAACACCTATGAGCAATAGAATCTCTGCTGATGGTATTGGAGTCATATTTTCAACATCAAAAGTGATTATAACTCCCTTTTCTTATTCTTTATCTTTATTAAAGAGAGATTATGTTCCTAATTCATTTTTGAACATTTATGCATGAGATATCTTTTAAGAAGTCAATCATAGTGGTTTAGGTGAAATAATGACCGTAAACCATCTTTTCCACGTCAGATGTTCCTTCTCCCTTTTCGAATCACTCCACGACATCTCCGCTTTTATTCATAATTCTCATTTTATGCATCGATTTCAGTACCCCGATATTTTTTGTGATCCTATCATAAATATGTATACCTTGCCATTTTTACCACTTCTGTATGTCACCACCAGTACATCATTCTTTGATTTAACCAGTTGAAGGCGAACTATCATTTTAAGGGGGGTGAGGGTGACTCCCAAAGCACTCATGCATGCGTGTCAGTCCCTTATTTGGTTATACCAGACTATATGACATTCCATAATAGCAAGTCTTTAATGGTATCTATGCTGAAATAATATCATCCGACATTTTCTATTCCATTGCTGGCTCTGTCTATTGTTGTGTTACATGTGTTAAGCTAACAGTGTGCAGAATTCAGGCAAATTGGGAGGAAGAATAGTGCACAGGGAGCCGTTGATACTAGCTGATTCTGATGCTGCCAGAGAAATTCTAGTCCGATCCGGATGGGTTGCATACTTCACACGACTATAGTAACCCAATGAAGCCATTGCTGTCGAATTCTTACATGATTTATAGAATGAACATTCTACGATAAGAGGAAGGAAAGTTACAACGATAGACGCAGTAATAGCTGAAATGTCCGGATTACCAACAGTCGTACCCATATGGACTCATAAAAAATTGAGGTTTCAGGACACTATTGCAGTCTTTTGGGATGAGGGACATGATCTAATTGTCAAAGGCAAAGGAGTTCAACCTTCATCCCTTGGAGAACCATGGATAGTACTAGCCAGAGTCGTTCAGAGCTATATCACATGCGACAGAAGAAAAGATGTGGTAAGGCCATGTCACCTTAAATTATTAGCAGTTCTGAAACAAAAATGTTCTGTAAACTTGCCTGCGTATTTGAATTTCTTATTGCATGACGCTGCTAGAAGCATAAAAAAATCCCGGTGTATAAAGACTGTCATGAGTCATCATTTCTTAATTAGGTTATAACTAAGCTACAACATTGCCCAGTAGCAAACAAGTTGGGAATAATTAGTATTTACCATAGAAGGGGGGTTAGCTTTACCTGCTCCAAAAAGGAAAAGGACTACCAACACAAAAAATATTCCACAAAAACGTAGACACTCTACTAGATTAGAGACAAGCTTGGGAACAGCTGAAAATCCCCAGGGTAGCAGTAGCCAACCCATAGAACTATCTAGTCCAAAAAATGAGCAACATTTACATTTGGAAGGATGGGATGACCAGGAGTCAGAACTTGGAGGAAACAGAGCACTCTAGTGAAGAGGAGAGGAATGAAATAGAAATCCCCTTAACACCTAATGCAAGTCCCCCATGAGACTTATTTAATATTGAATTGGCCCAGATTTTGGCCAATACGAATGAATTTATACAGCCTGAAAGTCTGCTCAACTTTAATGTTGAGGCAACACAATCGGAAGAAAACTCTACCCATAATAAGAGCATATCAGAAAATGTAATCAATGGAGAAGAAATAGGGGTAGAAGTCACTCAGGAAGAGGCATACCAAACTAGTAATACACCCCTAGGAGAACCCAGTCGGGTCGGTTTAAATACAAAGGATGTAGGCCAAACAGGAGAAATAAGAACAAGTCACGGTAAGGGCACAACTCTTACAGAACAAAATCCAGATGAGAAACCAAGCTCTCTAAGAGAAGAAATGATTAGTGGAACGATTGTTCCTTCCCAAAAGAAGAAAAACAAAATTAAAAGGCTTTGAAAGGAATAGCAGAGGCTGTAGAAATTAGTAAAAAGGCTCAGGAAAAAGATAAGGACATTAACAAGGGGGAAAGTTTCAGGCAGAACCCTGAAAACAATAGATGTAACCATTCAAACTGAATTTCATGATACAAAGGTTACTGGGACTCAAACTGAGCCCATAATCACTCAAATGGATAAGGAATAACTTGCAATTGTTGCAGAAGCAGCTGCCCAAATAGAGAGTGTACATTTTCATAACCTAATTGTTCAAATGGAAGTGGTACCCTCTGACAATGGCCACCCAGACAGAAAGACGGACTGTCCATAATAAAAGTACACAGACTATAAGCATTCAGTCCCATAATAATAACACGTAGAAAATAAAAATCCACTCTCATAGCAAGAATATGTAGATAGATATTCAAGCCAAAGACATTATGACAAACAGCGACCCTAGTATAGCAAATCTTCGAGAAAATCTGGCACAGGCTCAGCTTACCATAGAACACCTTGAACTAGAAATAGTCCCATAGTAGAAATACCAGGAATTACAAAAGAAACTTTGGGATATGAACATCTCAGAAAGTGAGGCATTTGATAAATACAGAAAGGCAGAAGAGAGGACTAAGAAAATAAAGCTCAGATTGGAAAAGGTCAGGAGTCAAATGGATAATATTTTCTCCTTATATACTAACACATTGGCATGCAGATCTCCTGCTAATAACTATGCCCTATTTTTGATGGAAAGATACTTACAATTAAAGATCAAAGCTGTCAAGGCTAGAAAACTGATGGAGTTGAAAACAATTGATGATTTTATAAACTGTTGTAAGCATCATGGGATAAAAGTATAGAGGCTGTTGTGTGAATTTTATTTACACAATTTTATATTAGAAGAAGAAATTGAAAGGAACCCTAGTCCTTTTATAGGACATGTGCAGTTCCAGGCTTTCATTTCATTCACTGTTAATCAATTGAAATGGTTCAAGGCCCATAACACTTTCCAGAGGCAGGAAAATGGACTGGACCTATGGGTCAAAGGTGAACCAAAGCACCCATTGCAAATGTTGGCCAGACACAAAAGTTTGATGAAGAGGGAAGGAGTAATCAAAATCTTGAGGCCCATTCACAAAGAGATTGTCAAGAAGGGAGTAGAATACTTCCTCTCTATTCAGGAAAGCTCTATGGCTGCAGCCAAGTTGAGGTGGACAGTTTCTAATAGTAATGTACAAAACAGGGAGCCATTCAATTATAAAAACTTTAAGCTTGTTGTAGAACGCTTTGTTACTTATAGCAACCTCATCTTAAGGTAAGGTCCTTATTGGTTGGGCTTTCAGTTCCGTAGCTCTATTGTTTAGTACCCTGCTGAAGGTTATAAAGCTATATATGAATTACCTGAAGGGAAAATAGGGCCCATCCTTGAGCTCTTGGCCAAAAATCATGGCTTCATACCACTTTATGACATTCCTTATCCAACCTATTCCTTGACTGCTCTGCACACGAACTACATGGTTTTCATGAGGACATGAAAAAGGGTAAGCAGGGGAGTATGTTGAGTCATGGAAAAGGTATGCATATGTTATTTATTTCATCATCCTTTTCCTTCAATTATATCCCTTTTATATCCTAAAATGTTGATATATCAAAGGATTATGGTAAGAATGAGGAAATTATTTGTAATTACAATTTGGCTGATCATTATCCTTCTTTATGCAGGAAAAATACGAAAAGGGACAACTGCTGTTCCCTAACCAAGGAACAACGAAATAGCAGCAAGCCAAGGAAGGAGCATGGCAGTTACAGATAAAGACAAAACAAATCACAGGGATCAACGCAAGGAGGAAAAATGTCTGAAGTTGGAAAATTGCGCGAATCCCTCAGGATCTCTTGATCCCGAGGGATCGCTTTTAATATTTATCTTTTTACCTCTTTCCCATTATAAAAGGAAATGATTATAAATAGAACGGGGGAATTACTATTGGGAAATTGTAACTTTTATCACTGACTCTCACTGTTGAGCAGAGCACAAACTTACTGTAACGCTTATGCAATGATCAATATATAAAACAGTTGTTGTTCCTTCGCATCTCCTGAAGTAATATGACGGTGTTCACTAGTGGCTAAGGGCCCGACCTTGGTGGATTCGATTGCTGTTCCTGTATCATGCATTTATGATTCTTGTAGTGTGATGGTTTGATTGAATTTCTACTTTCTGTAGTTGTATCACTTTGCTATTTCCTGCTTTCCAATCCCAACGGAATTGTTTTGTTTATATATTTTACAGTAATATAATTGATTCAGTTTATTGTTATTTTAGATCTAGTTATTTAGTTAAGCATTCTGTTTTGAGCTCATCTACTGTAAAGAGCATTGACTATTGCTGTCGAAGCTCTCAGATTGAGATCAACTACTGCTTATATTAAGAATTGTGTTTGATTTAAGATAAATGAGTTAAAAAAGGAATGAGTTATTACTACTAGATTCTTGACTGATGATTATTTTTACTTTGATGAATGTCTGATTTAGTTTCATTATAGGATTGAGTTTTATTTTAATTGCAATTAGAATTTACTTGCTGCATCCATTTACTCTTGTATTTGAAAGAACTATACTACAATTTAGAAGCATTACTCTCTGAGTTAAATAGCCGCCACATACTATGTACACTCTTGAAATAGAAAGACTTGCCCGGATTGATAATTAATGTGAAGATAATTAGGAGTTAAAAAGGTACCTTTTATCACTCAACATCATCTAATAACCTAGGTGATCCAAATAAAATTCCGCATGAAACTCCCTCATGATCACCTTCTTGACCTCACTACTATCCAACACATATATCCTATCTCGAAACCTGACCAATCCATCTGCTCTAAGACAATAATCTAAGTCCTATGCACCTGCACATGTACCTATACCTATACCTATTCCTTTGACATCACCTATACCTGTAGCATCACCTGTGCCTGTACTCTGCTGCAATCTGTGCACCATATCCATATATCTGACATCCTACTATCTTTCTTGCAAGATCCTATCCTATAAATTTGTCCCATAAGAGCTCATAGTTGCCAAGTGATGTATCTATATTTGTTTACTGAGAGCATCTTCCACCTTGTTCTCTTTACCTTTCATGTACTCGATCTCGAAGTCAAACTTGCTGATTGTGGCCAATCATCTAGCCTGTCGGGCATTCAGATTTTGTTGGTCAAACAAATACCTCAACCAAATGTGATCACTCGTATCCTTCCAAAAATTTGTTCATTATCTCAATTTGTCTATTAGATTGAGGATGATAAGATGAGATATGAGCTAATTAAGAACCAAGACAAGAAAATAATTGTCTAAAAATTTCCAATGAAAATGGGATATTTTTCACGTACAATAATATTTGGGTTTCCATGTATCTTTTGAATTGTTTCCATAAATGTAGTAGCAACTAATATGAATTTAAAAGGATGAGATAATGCACATAAGTGTGCATACTTGGTAAGCCTATCAATTACCACCATTATGACACTCTTTCCTTTAGAATTGATTACACAAAACCCTATAATCCAAAGCTATGATACCAAATGTTATGCAACAAACTCAAAAAATAGAATAAAATATAGATCAATGACTTGAGAATTAGCCTCTTCGAGGGGGAAACCTCCTTTAAATCACATAAATGAAAAATTCTTGGATGATACAAATGATAATACCTCCTTGGTATATATAGGAGTCTAAGGGGTCACAATATAATCTGAGCCTACATAAAAATAATAATGTAAGGGCACAACAATAACAATAGTGGAATTCTATGGGGCACAACAGTAACAATATGCGGACTACACAGGCACAACAATAATAATAGGAGACTAACCTAACAATAAAAATAAGGGGGATACACTAGTATTAGAGGGACCTAATAGTTATAGGTACATTAGGAGAAGATACAGGCCATACAAGATTGGCCCACACTTAGGAACCTTAACAAGTTGCAAGGATTCTTTGGGATTTGCAACTATCACAAATGGTTTGTTAAGGGATTCTCTAAGTTAGGCACAACATTAACAAACTTGAAAAATAAATGGGCATTCAGGTGGACAAAGGTGTCTAAGAGGGAATTTAACAAGCTTAAAGAGGTGATGAGATCACATCCAGTGTTGGAACTTCCCGACTTCAACCAGGACTTCATATTGGAATATGATGCTTCAAGTGAGGGGATATGAGTTGTGCTAATGCATAATAAACACCCGATAGCCTTTGAAATTTGGAAAATAAGGGATCCATAGAAACTCTATTCCATCTACAAAAAAGAGATGCTCGCCATTATGCATGCTTTGAGGAAGTTCAAACAATATTTGGTAGGGGGAAAGTTTGTGGTCAAAATAGATCAAAACAACTTACAACACTTCTTAGAGCAAAAGGACTTAAATGAAAGAAAACAAAAATGTGTAAGTAAGATTCAAGCTTATGATTTTGATATTGAGTACGTGAAGGGAAATAAAAGCATTGTGGTTGATGCACTTTCCAAAAAATAGGTCATGTGTTCACTCATGGATATCACAAGAGACTGAAAATTCCACCTCTTAGTTGAATATTATAAAAACAATTTTTCTTGTGAGTTAATGGGTAGTCTCATCTAGGATGATAGGTATAGAATAGTAGATGAGGTTTGTTTACACGAATCTTAAAAAATTTTGAATTTGTATTATGCTACAAAATCATGCCTCTATCATTGTTGTGTCACAATCAAAGTGACCTTGAAATCTATTTGTCTTAACCCATCCATGACCAAAGGGGTGGGGGGACGGGGCACACCATAAGAAATATTTCATTAATTAAACACTTGCCCATATATTTTTTTATGACAATGATATTTGGTGATGATTAAACAATGCTTAATGATGAAAAGACTATTAATTTTATGTTGGTGAATGATATGAATTGAAATGCATGAGTGCAATTAATTCAGGCATATGTTTACTCTTAGAAAAACACAAGGACAATTGAAACTTCTAGTCTTATCATACCATAAGGTTTTTTCATTGATTGTGGTACACTTTTGATCAATATAACTTGGAGGGTTGCAACAATCAAATGCTTGGAATGTTCATTTTGTTGTTGTGTCATAACCCAAAGTTATGAACTATAGTTATAGACTATGTTTGTGGACTCAAAAATATGGTACACATATATATGTTGGAGTTTGGATTATGTGGCATATATATAGTTATGGTAGTAGATTATTTCATTGATTTATGTCTTGCGAAGGTTAACACACATGATGTAAAGATTGAAGTTTGTATTATTATATTATTGATGAGCCATAACCCTCTTTATGACATTGACCTAGGGTTATAGGCATGGTAATGTTCTTTTGGCTTTGACGTTGGTTAAATTTAGACATAACACATTATGTGCACAGATTGTGTGACCCTTTCCTGTGTAGTGCTCCACCTGGTGATTATTGGGAAAATGTTGCATCATTGAAAGTTTAATTTGTTTGCTTGGTATTTGATTAGCCTCAAGTTTGCACTTTATTTCAATAGATATTAATACATGAGGGGGCTTGGCGCCACTCTTAGCTTGAAATGCCTAGTCTTATAAGGAATACATTTGACCTAGGAATTTAGTATCCTATTCTGTAAGTTAAATGAAAAGACAACAATGGATTTGTTTGTAAATCAGTGGTTATCCTTGATGATTATCTTTCTCATTTGGAAATTTAACACTTTAGCCTAGAAAATTTGGGTTCATTTAAGGATTTTTACTACTATTACTATTTTAGTATTTGTGATAAAATGAGGGTTCATAAAGAGATTTGTCAAATAGCTTATTGCATAGTTGTTGGGCATTCCTCCAGGACTTATGTTAGTATTGCGTGGGAATTTCAAGTAAGTTTATTTATCGTTAACAACATAGTAGATTGTGTTTTTAATTTTTATTGATGACTCCCTGTTTCCACTGTACATAATAACCTAGTCCATATATTTCATTACCTTTTAATTTGCTCATGAGGCTCTATTTCTCTATGAATAATTCATTTAATTGTTAGTTAGTTTTAAAAGTTGCTTGTTGAGCTCTTGGCATCTCTAAACCTTGTTTCAAAAAGTTATTCTTATTTTTCAAAAGCTGAGAAGAGTCCCTCAAAACCTCAACTCGGTCATTTTCCAAAACATATTCTTATTTTTCTAAAGCTGAGAAGAGGTCCTCAAAACCTCAACTCAGTCCTTTTCCAAAAGGCTTGATATGAATACTCATATAGCTCTTTTCAAATTTTATTCGTCATATCTACCTAAAGTTTAAAATGCGCATGTAGAAATAAAAAAAAAAACCTTGTGAGTACCAAGATGAAGATACCCTAACCATGCTTCAATTATGAATTTATTCATATGGGCTTCCCTTAGCTTTTGCTTGATGTGTCATTTCGTAATAAAATCCCTCATCTATTCTCACTAAGAATTTTCAAAGATCTTATCCATTTCCCTGTACAAACCATCTTCAACAGTTAAAACCATATTTTTCTTTTGAAGGTACCACCCCTACAAGAAGCATGTATAATGCCCTTCACGACCATGTTTAAAATATTACTACCATGTTATGATACTATTTGAAACCTCTAATGATTCTAAATGTGACATGGAAAAATGTCGAACCTGCATAAAAAGGAAAAATTCAAAAAATAAATAAAAGAAATTATGGCAATCACTCAAATAGTTAAAGGGAAAATTCTAAGAAAATTCTTATGGGTTTCACCTTTTTCGTTACATTCCATTGCTCATTTTTTAAAGTTAGAACCCTCATATCACTTCACCAACCATTTTTCTATCCACATAAGAGTGTATTGGTTTTTGTATTAAATACATGTTTGTTGTAGTAGTTTAAAAGGGAGATGTGTTGATGTATCAAATTACTTTTTTTTTTTTGTTTCATTGCTATTAATATTTTCATTTTTTTGCAAAAACGAATTCTAATTCCAAAAAGTACGGAAGAGATCAAGGAAGGGGAAATAAACCCTCTAGTTTATGGGATATTGGGAGAAAAAAAAATATTCATTTCTTAGCTCACTTTAATGTTGATTCTGAATAGTTTCATTAGTTGGTCACTATTGGACATTTATTCCTTGGTTCTCACAATGTCGCTTGTTAACCTCATGTTTATCATAGTAGTGCCTCCCCTTCTTTGTGTTGAGATGGCAACAAGACGATGGAGCTTAGTGAAAAGAGTCGCCTTCATTAAGTGGGCCCGTAGGCAAATTATGGTGCAAAGTCTATTTTTAGACTATGTCTATTTGTAGACATATGGATCATGTCTATGAGTTGCAGGATACTGTTTATGGATGATTGGTCAAGTTGGCAAAAATAGATGGACTTCTATTTTTAGACAACAGCGGTGACACTGTCAAGTCTAATTATA
>APFE030784143.1:30801-42428 GCA_000404065.3 Pinus taeda | reverse complement strand
TACAAGGCAAGATTTGTTGCCCGAGGCTTTTCACAGATAGAGGGGATTGATTATGAGGAGACCTTTGCACCTGTCGCAAGGTATTCTTCCATACGAACGATTCTTTCTCTCTCAGTGCAGATGGGATGGCACATTCATCAGATGGATGTGAAGACTGCGTTCCTCAACGGAGTCATTAAGGTGGAGGTGTACATTGAGCAGCTCGAAGGTTTTGAGATCTTCAGTAGTGAGTCGCATGTGTGCAGGCTCAAGAGAGCGCTGTATGGGTTGAAGCAAGCACCACGTGCTTGGTACACACGGATAAACAACTATTTCACCGGACTTGGATTCTGCAAGAGCGAGGTGGATCCTAACCTATACCAGATTGTGGTGGAGGGTAAGTTGCCTATCATTGTACTGTATGTAGATGATTTGATTCTAACGAGTGATGAGCTATTGATACTTTCATGCAAGGATGATCTTGCTAAGGAGTTTGAGATGAAGGAATTGGGCCTCCTTCACTATTTCCTAGGATTGGAAATATGGCAGCGCAATGGTGGACTGATTGTTTCTCAGGGTAAGTATGCTCGGGAGATACTGGAGAAGTTCATTGTTTCTCAGGGTAAGTATGCTCGGGAGATACTGGAGGTTGGAGGAAGGAGGATGCCGCTTCGGGAGAAGAAGTGGATGCCACTGTTTATCGATAGTTGGTGGGGTCGCTGATGTATTTGGTCAATACATGACCCGATATATGCTATGCAGTTAACCAACTTTCACAAGCTATGGTTAATCCTACCAAGCTCTTTTGGAAGGTGGGTAAGCATGCATTGCGTTATTTGAGAGGCACATCAGGATATGGATTGTGGTATAGACAAGAGGATGACGTGAAGTTATGTGGCTTCACGGATGTAGATTGGGCAGAGAGCCCAACGGACAGAAAGAGCACATTAGGAGGGGTCTTCAGTATTGGATCGACAACAGTTTCTTGGTACAGCAGGAAGCAGAGATTCGTGACACTCAGTTCAGCAGAGGCTGAGTATATGGCAACAAGTTTGGCTGCATGCGAGGCTATATGGATGAGGAAGATTCTGGTTGGTTTGTTCGGTTTCTCCAATTTGGATCCTACTTGTGATTTATTGTGATAACAGAGTTGCAATTACTCTCGCTAATCTGTATTTCATGATAGATCTAAACACATTGACATCAGGTACCATCATATTAGAGATTGTGTGCAGCGGAGGATCATGTTACTTTCATACATTCCAACAGAGGATCAGGATGCTGATATTCTGACAAAGGCTCTCACCAAGAGCAAATTCCAATACCACCGAGGTAGGATAGGGGTTTCTGATAATCCATATCTTGTTGAGAGGGAGTGTTGAGATTTCAACAAGATGATGGAGCTTAGTGGAAAGAGTCGCCTTCACTAAGTGGGCCCACAGGGAAATTATTTTTAGACTATATCTATTTTTAGACATATGGATCATGTTTGAGTTGCGCGATGCTATTTATGGATGATTGGTCAAGTTGGAAAAAATAGATGGACTTCTATTTTTAGACAACAACGGTGACACTGTCAAGTTTAATTATAGAGCAGTCAAATATTATTAGCTTATAATAATATTTAGACTATAAACTTTATCTTATTCTCTTGGAGCACTTCAGTTTGAGCTACAGATGTGGCACATGTAGCTGTTAGAAGGAAATACATTTTCTTTGTGGGTCAGTTGAGTTGTTGCATGCATGACTTCCAGTTAGACTCAATTAGTTGAGTTTGGTGATTGATTGTGGAGTTGATGGAATTAGTTTCCAGTTTTTGGACTTGGTTAAACTAGTTGTAAATTAGTCTAACTGCAATAGACTAATGATGAGTTGGTTACTAACTATTAACTCAAATTGCATACTAAAGAGATACATCAGTTAACTCAAAGTTGCATGTCAATGCATGTTCAGTTAGCAGGTTACATTGGTGAGAGGATCAGATTGCTATCAGTTGTGAACTATTAAGTTGTGCATGAGGATTTGCACAATCAATGAGATTGAGTTATGCCAATGAGAATTGGCCAATACCAAGTGATTATAGCCTCTGCTCACGTGATTCCCAATGTGAGTGATTCGTTTGAGGTAAATACAAGTTTGGTTCAATCATTCTCATCCATTCTTGAGCAGGTATTGAGCAGTGGAGGCAGGAAGCAGCGAAATAGATTTGGAGATCAGATCCGAGCTGTATTGTGTGTAACAGGTGGAGATAGTGCTAGATACTTGTGAGAAGTATTGACTATTGTAATGTTACATGTTCTCAATCATTAATATACATATAGTGTGGGGTTTTCCGTTGTACGCTTTCCCCGGGTTACATACTGTGTTAATGTGTGCATGCTCTTGATGTTTTATTGTTATTGATGCTGCTATATTGATGATCAACGTAGAGGAGCTTATGTATTGTGTATGTATTATGCAATAGTACATGATCTGGATAATCTCCATTGAAGATGTGTTTATTATTCAAAATTTCTAGACTTTGAGGCTTCATTCCAAAATTCATGAAATTCATTCAAGAGCATGATAATAATGCCTGTAATAATGTTGATGGTTGGAGCCCTGTGCCAAAACCACACAACACAGAAGATAAAGATCAGGGACCAATTCCTAGAAACTCAGTACATCATGCATTTGCTCAGTCACACTCTTTTGTTGCTCATACACCATCTTTTCCATCTATATGATTTTGTCATAAATATTAAGAAATCCACTCATTTTATGGCAATCACACATTTGAATCTTGATAATATTTATGCTGATAAGATTATTAATGTCACATATTCTATATCCAAGCCCATTTTTTAACCACTTCATGTAACCTATAATATCCCAAACTCTAAAAAATCTACTCCTAAATCTAAATGTCCAAATCCTAGTCCTATGCCTATAATTACTTCTACCCGAAGGTCTCATAAAGAGGAACAAATGGGCACCTATCAACTAGTGATTTCAATGGAAAAAATTTTGTCTAGACCAAATCATAATTATGCTGCTTTTTCTTATAGATTTAGATGGGTTGACTTGCAAATATGATTTTTGACTACGGCATAATTTTTATGGTAGTATGTGGTAATTTCGGTGATCGACATGTGTTGACATTCATGCGCCTCTTTAAATAAAAAGATATATATATAATTATTAATATATATAGATATATAATAAAATATATAAAATATATTACATAAAAAAGCTATTGATGAGTCAATTTTGATAGTTGACCATTTTGAAGTAAGGCATGCCTACATGGACAACTTGTGGAAATATCATGCATTTTATTTGAATTAATGCTTATGAAATATTATGGTGTAAATGGATGTGGGTCCTCCCTCCTCTTTGATTCATGTGATAATTTCTATCTTTTAGGAGTTGAATACTAATTGCTTTCCTCCTCATATATCCAAGAATTTAATAAATTATTCAAATTAATATAAAACTAAATGAAGAGATAGTTACATAAATGTCATTAAAGTTGTGTAGCTACAAATATCTGCTCGAAGAAGGAAAATGAGATCTAAATTTTCACATAGAGTATGGTATGATATATTATGATTACATTAGTTTTGG
The DNA here is from genome assembly GCA_000404065.3 of Pinus taeda. Classification (NCBI taxonomy): domain Eukaryota; kingdom Viridiplantae; phylum Streptophyta; class Pinopsida; order Pinales; family Pinaceae; genus Pinus; species Pinus taeda. The sequence continues at coordinate 38,843 of APFE030784143.1, read as the reverse complement.
GAATCTTCTATATATTTTTAGATATTTGAATCTCATAAGATCTTGTCAACAAGGCTTCGTTTAAATAGTAGCAATTGATGGAGGTCTAAAAGTATTACTTGCTGAGAAAGGTATCATTTATTTTGGTCATTAATGGTTTAAAATGGGTATACATTTGTTAGTATTGGTATATTGACATGTTATGCAGTAGCATATTAGTGTCTGAAAGTGTCTTACTGAGCCAACCACAAGGTCGATATTTATTTATTGTTCATTGTTGCTTACATTTGACTTATATGGTCATTAAACTTAATCATTTGTTAAGAAGTTATTATTATAGATTGTTTGATCAATAGAGTTTGAATTTATTATATTTGAACAATATTATCAAGTATACTCAATGAAGGATTTGTTTCTTATATTACCATTTTATGTTCTATTTTTACAATTTCTTTTCTTTACCTTTCTTATTGTTATATCTTTTTTATTATATTTTGCATCTTTGTTGTTAATAAATTTATATTTCAAGCATAGACAATGAATTTCTCTAGTATTGATATTTATATCAAGTTCTTTATATGAATTTGACGAGTCATTATACAATCATTTTGTTTGAAATTTCTTTATCTTTCTTGTATTTATTTCAAACCTATTTTACATTTTTGTTATGCACTGAGTTACCTGTGGCTGATATATGTATGTTGTTACGTTGACTACATAATGATCAAAATGTTTAAGTATTTCAAAATTGTATTATAACTTAGGAAGGCTAAAAACCTGGGTAACGTTCCCATAGTTCTTGGCTTAGCCAACCAAGAATTCACAAGGGAGTTGAAATATTAGTATGTCCATCAACATCCTCTTTTGGCAACCATGCTAGGGACGAAAATTGATCACCCGTTTTTTATTTTAGTTTCTTGGTTCTACTTTGTTTGTTTGGTTTTGTTTCTATTGTCTTGGTCTTTTGCCTTGTTTTGTTTTCATATTTCTATTTTATTTTGTCTATTGATCTATTCTAGAGGTTATTACAAGGGTTGAACCATTGCACTCAACTACTATTTAGGAAGATATTTCTCTATCATTATTATCAATGGCTAAGGACACAGTAGGGGAATGCTTTAATCAAGGTCATTTACTTGCATTTTCAGTCTTACGCCTAAGGTATCTTTATAAAATATTACCTTTCTTAGATCAAGTTGATTGAATCTTTTTCACCCAATAATAAATGATTGCACCGACTCTCTTTCAACCTAATGTTTTCCCTAATTTCAACAAACAAACTAGTATTTTTGTGGGTTTATTTAATCTTATGATAGATACTGCTAAAACTAGGGAAGAAATTGAAAGATGTTGGGATGCCATATCAAGGGATGTTGAAATTGTTGATTAGAAATTTAGAGAGCGAATGCTAATTAAATCATTTTACCAAGTAAATGCATATGCTTTATCATCAAATAAAATATTCTCATCAAACATTTGAAACTTCTTGCTAATCACGAGGACTTAGAGGAAAATCCCCTGAATATGATTATTTATCAGTTGTAAAAGGAAGAAGGGAAATATAAAAAGTATTAAAATACTCTTAAAATATCTCTTTCTGAGTCTAGTGCTACACTTATACATCATTTACCTGTGTTTAATATATCGCCAGTCAATATGGTTGCCCCCCTAATCCTAAATCAACTTCAAATCCTTCCAATATTACTAAGAAATAAAATATAATTGAAGATCTATCTAATATTAAATCAAATGCCACATTACTGGATTTAGCTAGGACACTCGAATAGATTGATAATATCAAAAAAAATTCTTCAAAAACAATCTAAGTATCCAACTTCTTCTATAACTACCACTAAAATGGAAGATGAAATTGAATTCTCTACAAATGAAGTAGTCAAAATTGTGATCAATTATAAACAACCTAAGAACCCCCCTTTCTATTTCTCCATGAAGATCTTTGATAATATTTCCCATTGTTTTCTAATTGATGGGAGATCTAGCCCAGATGTTACGTAAAAAACAATAATGGAAGAGTTTGGAATTTCTTGTACAAAGGAAGTGTCTAAAAATATGCTAGTGTTTAATAAGAAAAATAAACCTACTATTGGGGAAGTCAAAGATATTACATTAGTCACATCTTCCCATCCTGAGATTTGTATTGCTTGTAATATATAAGTCATTGATATGGTTTTTAGCAATTATTCAATCATTCTAAGTAGAGATTGGAAATATCTAACTAGAGGATATTATTCAGTGGATGGTACTCACATCATTATTTCTAAAGGTCCCAAAAGTATTATTGTATATCGAGAGGAAATATTTTTTCTTTGCATTGAAAATATCCCTCAACCTTCGATCAAATATGTAGAGGACAATTTAGGAATCTATTTTCTTTTTAATGAAGAAGAAGTTGAGAATAAGAATACTCTTGATCCTCCCTCAAATTCAGATCAAATATGGCACATGTTCTTTGATGTAGCATCTTCAAAAGAAGGAAATGGCGTTGGTCTTATTCTACAAAATAATCCATGAAAAATGTATCCATTTTCTTACTGATTAATTTTTTTATGTACTAACAATATTGTAGACTTTGAAGCCTTGCTACTTAGCCTAGACGACACTCTCAAGCTTGGATAAGAAAAAATTATCTACCTTTAGAGATTCAAAATTGATTTTGAATCTAATTATGAAAGTTTACACTAAATCAAACAAGCTTAAGAGGCGTTACAATAGCCTTACTTCAGATGTTATTTCAAAGTTTGATAGTTTCAATATCACACATACTATTCGAAGCATGAATGTTGTTGTAGAAGGCCTAGCCATGTATTTTGCAAGGCCTGAGAGATTTGATATGTCAAATAAGGTTGATTCCCCTGACGTATATATTGGACTATTGGAATTGTCAGGAGGGCCAGTGGTTGTGAGTGTGTTGGCATTGTTGTCAAGTAGATGACTATGGTGAATCAGGGGGTCATATTCTTGGAATCATCTTTTAGGCTGCAATTTGGCTTATTAATACTTAAAACCCTTTTTGTTGGAAAGTGATTTGAAATATCTTTCCAATGGTATGAACAAGTCCAGGAAAGGCCATTGGGATCAAAATTTATTGATTGTCGATGTTTTTCTAGAGAAGGTCAAAATATAAGGGCAAGTTGGCTTATTGGAACCTCAGGAGGCCAAAATTTTAGAGGGTCGAAGTACTAGAGGCTACCAAAATATCAGGACCCGATATCGAAGGATGAGCAAGCAATAATTTCGACAAGGTCGAGTTTCAGAATTTGAAATATCAGAGGACGACAGATCGAAGATCGAGATTTTAGAACTCCAATGAAATTCCCTCTAAAGAATGTTTCGATTCAATAAGATAGGCCTGGTATCGGAACCTCGGAACAAATGAGTACATCGGGACCTTATTCTCTTTTTCCCTAGCAGAATTATTTTGAAAGAATCTTGATATCGAAAGGCCGAAATATTGAAGAAAATGGTCCATCGAAACCTCAGTAGGTTGGAACCTCAGAACTTCTTAACGAAATAATTATTTAAAATCTTCTACAGTGTTAAGTGTTGAGGGATGCTAAGAAGTGAAATACAAAGGATTTTGTCGAAAAACCAAAGTCTGATGGACCCCTTTTTCTCTCCTCCAGGTGGACACATGGCAACATTTTATTGGGCCTAAGGGGTTGAGGTCACAGATGACATAATCATGATGTGGTCGTATGGTAAGACAAGTGGCAAGAAGATTAGGCATTTTAGGTGTCTTAGTGGGGAAAATATGGGTGACATGTGTCACCACTAAGGAGGTGCCATGTGGAGTGATGATGTCAACGTGACATCACTCGCAGGTCAAAATTTCAAAGGTCAAGGATTTTGGAACTCCAATATAAAAGTTTCTTTGAAAAGTTTTGATAAAGGAGCTCTGATGGATTGATGCCTGGTCATGGGAGGATAATAAAACTGAGGGCACGGAGAAGGCTTAGGCATCCAATTGCTATGAAGAACTTGAAACCTCAGAGTTTCATAAATCCTATGTAAATTCCCTATGAGGAAAGGCTCGATGAAATGGGGGCTCCGATGGTGTTTGTGCTCAGTCATGTTGAGTCTAAGGAAATAAGGGAAAAGAGGAATTAAAAATGGAAGATAGGCCCTCGGCAAGGCTTGTATACCTTAGCACCTAAGTGATATACTCCAGTTCATGACTCCTAGTCCAATGGAGTGAAAAGTGATAAAGGGGCTAATAAAAAGGGGTTGAAGGCCAATTGGAGGCTTGTGGTTACGGAAGGTATTTTTATAAAATATTATGATATGGGGAGTCTCGAGTTGAACAATGTGATAAAGAGTTGGCTTGGAGGAGCTAAAGGTTAATCGGGACCTTGTGATTTCATAAGCATGTATTAATTAAAGGTTCTAATGTGTAAGAGCTTTGATATAATAGTTGAGTGCATTGCAAGATTGGATGAGTCGACAGCTAAGGGAATTAAAGAAGGCTGGTCACTAGAGTTATTGTGACTTCAGAAGTTTGTTGAGACGAAGACAGAGGCCATCTCATGTTTCATGTCCATGTCTTATAGTCTTAAATGAGGAAGAGAGAAGCCATTCTCAAATTACTGGTAAGCTTTGTTAAGCCTTGAATAAGCATGGAAGTCACGTTATAATGGGAAAGATGACTGAGATCAAATTCTCGATATGGAGGATTGCTCAAGAAGTAAGTGAATAACTTGGAAGCCCATCCCTATGTTTAAATGCCATGATAGAATTCACCCATTCAATGCAACAACAACATAGAGGATCCATATAGAGGTACACTCAGGAAGTGATGGAAACTTGTGATAGAGACAACATTGAACAATATGCAGTAGAGGATCAAAACCACTGATTTCCGTCAAGAAAATGGGTGAAAGAGAGTATTGTTGAATGTGTTAAGATATGTGGAGTCTGTGGGACTGTGTCAAGTGTCGAGCTTAAGCGAAGAGCTACTAAGAGCTTGTGTAAGAGAAGGACGAGGGCTTAGAGTTGGCCATTGTGTATAGTGGAAAGAGTGCAGTTGTGCAAGACCAAAGGAGTCTTGGAACATTAGAAGACCAAGAGTAGAAGCTGAGTCTAAAACCAACAATATTGGCATATTTCTATGTATGTAAATGCTTCGATTTTCAGTTTGAAAATAGTTTGAAAAGTATAATAGTGACATGAAGAGGTTGGTGCATATCAACAAGTAGGTGCTTGCTATCCTAAGGGGGTGGGTGCCTACTATGAGTGGATGTACACAAACCATCTAATGTAATTAAGTAGATGCTTAATTGTAAATCATAACAACAAAAAAACTGGTGGTTTTTTCCCTTTGGGTTTCCACGTGAAAAATACTGGTGTCATTATGTATATTTTTCTCATGTGATGAATTGTATGTAGATGTGAATGTCTCATATTTCTACTCATTTGCTTTATGTATGAATAGTTTCATAAGTAACAGATAGTAGAGGAAATAACTAAAAATATATTCAGTAAAAATTGTAAAAACCTCACTATTATTGATTCACCTCCCCAGTAATTCCAACAATTGGTATCAGAGCAAGGTTCCTTCAGGAATAGTGTAACCACTGGAAGGTAGATCCATAAGGAATTATGTCTAGGCAAGAGAGTCAAGATGCTTACTCAAGCAAGATAGCAGTCTTTGATGGAGAAAACTATGCCTTATAGAAAGTTAGGATGGAAGCATATCTCATGTCCTTAGAAGTAGATGTTTGGTGCTTTGTACTAGTAGATTATGACTTCCTTGATGTCCCCCCTCTGATGCATATGGTAAAAGAATGTATGGGAATAATGTTAAAGACAAGATTTCCATTTTTTCTGCCTTAGTCAACAGGAACTTGTGAAGGTTATGCATTATAAGTCTGCCAAGGAAGTGTGGGTGAAACTCAATCAGAGTCATGAAGGAGATGAACAAGTCAAGTAGGCCAAACTTCAAACTTTTAGAATGAGGTTTGAAAGTTAAAAAATGAGTGAAGAAGAAAGCATAGTAAAATACTTCCTCAGAGTTAATTAAGTAACCAATATGATTAGGGGATTTGGTGAAGAAGTCAAGGAAGATGTGATTGTTCAAAAAATCGTAAGATCCCTATTCATGAGATTTAATCCCAAAGTCTCAGTTATTGAAGAAATTGCCAATTTAAAGGATCTCAAGATGGACCAGTTTCTTTGTACCCTTACCTATGAGATGAAAGTAGGAGGAGAGAATTCTGAACCTAAGGAGGAAACGTTCAAAGTTTCCAAGAAGGCCAAGGAGCACAAAGATCACCAAGTCTACTCCAGTTGTGAATATGATGAGGAGATGGTTCAACTTTCCAGTAAATTGAAGCATGGCTCAGGAAAATATAAAAGGAATTTTCCCTTTAAATGCTTTGACTTTGGGAGAGCCAAACATTTCTCATCCAAATGCCCCTACAAAGAAAGGAATGAAAATGAAGACGACTAGAAATTTAGAAACAAACCTCAAAAGTATCAGAAGAAGAAGTTCTATTAGAAAAAGGGGCTCTACTCCAAAGAGGATAGTTCAACACCAGAGTCAGATAGCGGAAACTCTTCGAAGGATGATTCAGATAAGTATTTAATGATGGAATTTGGAACATAATCCAATATGAAAAATATTATAACTCTAAAGAAGAATAAGAAGAAGAAGGAGAGGTGGACCTTGAACGGGAACTAGTTAGTGCTCTGGATGAACTGAAGAAAACAAGGAAAAAGAAAAATAAGTTGAAGGAACAACTACAATGTCCTGAAGAAGGTATGCACAATTCTGATAATGAGGATTTTTTTATTATCAAAAAGATAAACTTGAAGAAGCCATTAAAAGAAAATATAGTTTAGTCCTCCTACTAGAAGAAAAAAAAGGAAAACATGAGAAGCTAGAATAAGAGAACAAATAGTTAAAATAGGAGTTATTCAAGGTAAAAAAGGAAACATTTTCAAATACATACAAAGATGAAATTATATCCTTGAGAGTCAAACTAGAAGAAGCTAAAAAAAGGAAGATTTTCTTCAAGATTTGATCCATGATTGGGAAGAAAATTGTTAGAGTCTCAAGGTAGAGGTTGTCTCTCTACGAACATATCTTGAGAAAATAAAGATCGAAGAAGGAATAAATGATAAATTTGCTGAAGGAATGAGAAATTTAGGTCATATTCTGAGTGGTTAGAGATACTTAGGAAACAAAACGGGCTTGGATTACTCCAAACCATAGGAGCCCCCAATGGGAAAGATAAAATTCAAGTCCGTAGGATTTGAGGAACCATAGAGCTATGCAAAGAAGCCTCAAGAAAGAATCGATGAAGACAAAAGGGAATAAAGGCAAAGAGGAAATCACCACTAGAATAATAACCTTATCCATCTCAAAGAGGCACACCAACAAACAATCTGTTAGCGCTTGAAATTTCACCTCAGGCTGAAAAAGGCAAACCTCAAGGCAACATCAAACCATTTAGCCTCGTAGCTAGCCCTACGGGGCAGGAGAAGGCTCTCTCCGGTCAATCTCAGTAAAATCTTCAATGGATGAGATGACCAATAGGGTAACACTGATTTTAGGCTAGTAAACTGATCAAAAGGGTTGATTTGGGGTTTTTAGGGTTTTTGGTGGCAAATTGAGGGGATGGCAATTTTGGGTGCGGGGATTGGACACAGTTTCTGCAGGGGGTTCTTTGGGGCGAGGTAGGAGACAATATTGATGCCTTTGATTGAGGTGGATGATTAGGAATGACAGGTGAGGAGTTAAGGAGAGCAAACAATAACTTTGAATTCTCCTTAAACAGTAGAACACATTGAAATTAAACAAACTTAAAATCAGAGCATGACAGTCATGAATTCTTACTTTAACACTTCGTTTGCTTAATGTACAGAAGGAAAAGAAAGGAAATGATTCACATAACACACTTACAGGTACATAGAGAAACACACCATCAATACATGTAACCACAAGAATCCCAGAAAGGACTGCAAAACCCTGGTCTTCCTTAGCCAAAAATTGCAGAGATACAGTGAAATAATACAATGATAGCTTCTCCCTCAAGAGTCCAACC
>APFE030784143.1:0-26237 GCA_000404065.3 Pinus taeda | reverse complement strand
AAACTGATGACTTGACAACACAAATTAACTCTCACTCAACTAAAAACTGACTCAATACTTAAACACAACCGACAAACTGGAAATGATGCTCAAAGTGGAGCTTATTCATCAAAACCTACTCTAACAGTTTCATTCATCACCTGATCAAGTAAAATGGAACAACCAATGTAACCATGTAAGCATCCTATCTGCTGTTTGAGATCTCCGCAAGTTCTCACTTATGACCAACAAGAGAGAACTACTGAAAGGCAACTCCCATGACAACTTAGAAACAGATCCATTGAATGATATGAATTCTCTATCTGCCTCTAAAAACACTGCATAAGGATCATGAAATTCAAGCACACTGGAACTTAGCTCATCTAATATATTACTTCTCGTTTCCTCATACCATGAACGCAAACTTTGGTCTGAGCCTTGTGACAAGACCTCTGCTAAAAATGACAAAGAAACTGGCTGCCGGATCAAATTCATATCAGCACATGTTTCAAGCTCACATGTAGTTAATGGAGAAAGACTTTGACTGCAAACCTCATCCAAAACATCAACTATTGGATCATGAAAAACTTGAAAAGACTGCTGCAATGTATCCATTGAAAATGAATGACATCCTTCTAGTTGTTCATCTTTTTCTTGAGAGATTTTATGAAGATTCTGCCTTATAAACTGAAATGCTTCGAAACAAAAGGGTATATAATCTTCCGGCATCATAAAATCATCTTCCACAGCTTCATCTGTAATCTGCCCTTCAATTTCATTTGGTCGCTACAAGTCTGATGCTACAGGATGCTCAAGAATTTTGTTATTTGTCTCGTCCTCAACATTAACACTGAGAGATTGTTGTTTTGTTATAGGCTGTTCATTTGAAGATTTACTATGCAATCTACCCTTCAAAAACTAAAATGATTCAAAACAGAATGGTACGGAGTCACCTTGAATCATTAAATCATGTGTGTCCACTTCCAAATCTTCAGCTGCAACTTGACAATCCATGGCTTTCGGGGGTTGCAAATCTGAATATGAGAAGTCTTGAACAAAATTTTCATTGCTCTCAAGATGATTCAACTCAAGACTTGTTGACATTTGATTTTTGATTGCATGGTAGTTATCTCTGCTGAACTGAAACGAATCAAAAAAAAAAGGCAAAGGTCCTTCACTTTACTTCAAACTTCGCTGCACTTTCCTCATCAATGTCATAGCTGATATGTGATGGTTGAACATTGTATTCAAGCTGCTGAAAATGAACTTTTTCCTCCCATAAACGAGCTGTTGGTTCGTCTGCAAGATTAACTTCTTTTTGGAGAACATAATCATCATCATACTCATCAAACTGAGGCAATTCATCATCAAACATACACATCATATCAACAGCTCTCTCTTCGCCAAGGTGATCTACAAAACAAGCATTATTAGATCTATGACAACTAGGATAAGAAACAAAATGTTTTGGAGCAGCAACTTGTTCTTCTTCAATCAGCGAGCCATGAGCTAGAACATAATCATCATTCCTTGTGTTGATCTTGTCCATCATCTTTTTCACTGCACTTAGCAAAATTTCAAGTTTCACCTCTAGAGATTTTGATTCGACCGGATCTATGTTTTTCATCTCTTCTTCCTTCAACCTTGCCCGTCGGATCAGCAGATGCGCATCTACATTTACTGCACTGTTTTTCATCTCATGAAGCGTTGCAATATCCCTTTCTCTTAGCTGAAACTCCATTTCCGGATCAAAGGCACCCGGATAGTGCAAGAGAGCATATCTAGGAGTAGGCCTTATATCACCTAGCATCGAATAATAAACTTGGTTATATCTGGCTGAAAATTGTTGTACTGTCTCCCCTGGTAGTCTTTTCAGCTGGTTGTACTCTTCTACAATCAAGAAAAGGTTCTGCCCGATCATCCATCTATCGAGAAAAACTTTGGCAAACTGCTGGAAATCTGAAATGCTTGCATCAGGTAGGGCTTTGAACCAACTCTTCACTTTGACTTGCAAAGAAAGAGAAAAAAGCCTTATACTAACATCTTCTGCATCAAATTCAAAAAGGTCTAGAAAATTCTCAACATTCTGCACATGTTGCTCAGCGTTGACATTCTTACTTTCACCATCAAACCTCGGCAAGTATAGATCATAGTTTTTGGGGAAAGCATGGAGAACAGAAGGTAAAACAAGAGGTTTATACCGATCTGGAATTTTACAAGGTGTAGGGGTATGTACAGCAGAATCAGTCTTGGTCTTTTGAGGTTCATCAATCTGAAGATGGTCATCACAAAATTTAGAAGAAAGGTCTTGATCAAGCCCAAAGGTATGCAAACCTTTGGTATTCACGATCTTTAAAGGGAAAGAATCAACTACAGGCCGAGGATCTCTTCTCAAATAAAGTATACTTTGCAAAGCCTTCTTGACATTCTTGGGAAAAGAGAACAAATAATTTATGACAAAGAACAAAATGTCTTGGATGAAATTCCAACTTTAATACCTGATCTATCCATGTTGTCCTTTCATGTTTTTGCTGGTCGGGATCATCCTCCAGTGGAGTCTTTGGATCTGATCTCGAAAATGATTTAGAGTTGCCAGGTGAATGATTTTAGCCTTTCAAGTGTCTGATCGGTGTCCGCCATCAACCATCAGATTTGAACTTGATACATGTATTGGGGTAATTAACAAGTTAAATGTCATGTTTACAAGCTAGACCGAAGATTGACTGAAGCAGTGTTTATCTACTTCCGCTAATGCAAAGCAAAAGCGTTTCGAAGGCTACCTGGCATAACTTCAGGCTCCGTCTGTAGCTTATAAAACAAATGACATAAAAAAGCAAACCATTTTTTCTCCCCAGTATGGTCGCCAATATGTTAGCGCTTGAAATTTCACCTTAGGCTGAAAAAGGTAAACTCCAAGGCAACATCAAACCACTTAGCCTCGTAGCTAGCCCTACGGGGCAGGAGAGGCTCTCTCCGGTCTATCTCGGCAAAAGGTCTTCAACGGGCTGAGACAACCAATAAAGAACACTGGTTTTAGGCTAGTAAACTGATAAAAAGGTTTGATTTGGGATTTTTAGGGTTTTGGTGGAAAATTGGGGAAAGGCAATTTTTGGGTGCGGGGATTGGACACAGTTTCTGCAGGAGGTTCTTTGGGGCGAGGTAGGAGACAGTATTGATGCCTTTGATTGAGGTGGATGATTAGGAATGACAGGTGAGGAGTTAAGGAGAGCAAACAATAACTTTGAATTCTCCTTAAACAGTAGAAAACATTGAAATTAAGCAAACTTAAAAGCAGAGCATGACAGTCATGAATTCTTACTTTAACACTTCATTTGCTTAATGTGCAGAAGGAAAAGAAAGGAAATGATTCACATAACACACTTACATGTACATAGAGAAACACACCGTCAATACATGTAACCACAAGAATCCCAAAAAGGACTGCAAAACCCTGGTCTTCCTTAGCCCAAAATTGTAGAGATACAGTGAAATAATACAATGATAGCTTCTCCCTCAAGCGTCCAACCCTGAAAATGAGAAAGAAAGTACATAATATAGATGATCTAACCTATTTCCCTGCCTCCATGGGTCGAGCTCACAATCATAGGAGCTATTTCAACCACTTCTAAACTAAGCACTACAAACTAGGCAGTCAAAACAACTTGCCTCTATAAGCTTGGAAACCAATTCATTCATTTAATTTTTACCCTTTTCATGAATGAATCTTCTAAAAGAGTTACATAAGGGTAAAAGTGTCTAAAAAGTACCATAATTACATCAAAGAGAATCATCATTCACCTCAAAAATTCAAACTGAGTCAAATATGCGTTTTTTGGGCTGTACAGTGCATTTCTGGACAATTCTGCCTGATGGGTCGTGCCCCTTTGGAGCCATGTTTGGGGCACTTTCAGGTGGCCAAATTGAGCCAAAGTGGTATTTTTGGAAATCTATGTGAGTCTACTTTCCAACCCAACTGGAATTTTTGAATTTGGAGTTCATTTGCCCTGTCAAAAATCAAATCTCCCAAGACTGGTCAAAAAGTGCCAAATGACGCTGCCTCAAGGAAGAGTGCTGTTGCAGTCAACTTTGAATGCCTTCCTCAACCCCAAATTGAGCTCATGATAGCTCATTGGAAATATATTTGTGTCTAGTTATCATTTTACCCATCAAATAAATCATTTGGCCAACCAAGCTAGGAGAAAACTTGATTTTCCCAAGGTCACTTCAGATGTGTCTTTGATTCTCCTGAGGCAACAATATTCTTTGACATTTCTCTCAAACCATGACACCTGTGAAAAAAGTGAAGGAGGCTTTTCTTATTTGGCATGTTTTGGACAAAAACCTCTCTCAGTTTTCCCAAATTCATCTTTTATTGCTCTGGAACATCATTTGAGTGCGACTTGTCCTGATGTGTGAAACAAGGAATTTTGTCGAAATGGAGCGAAATGAAGTGGATAGGGGGCTTCTAAATTCTTGGGGAAATTTTTGGGAGTGGGGAGGGATGTTAGGAAGCATGGGAAAGTGGAATATTAGAGATTTAGTGAGGGGAAGGGATCCAAAAGGGCAAAACACAGGCCCAACCTAGAAAATTGCCAAGTTGTAGCTAGAAACTAGAGTTTGTGGAAAAATGAGGAATTTGGCGGATCTAAGGGATGGGAAGTGTTTTATAAGGTACTTTAAGGATAGGGGAAGGTGTATGAACATCAGGATATGAGTTTTGCTGATGATTTGGCCGCCCAAGAGAAATTGCCTTCAAAACCCTAGGAGAGGGAAATGAGCTTGCCTAGGCACAACTGAAGCATGAATAAGGTATAAAATGACTCATTAGACACTGACATGATAATGAAAACCCTATGAATGATGATAGGCTCAGCTGAATGATGACATGGACTGACATTTGGGCAAACCCTAGACCTAATGCCTAGTGACCAAATTTTGCTTGAAGACTCACTGAAATGACAAAATTTGACCTTGACACTTCAAAATCACTTTGTAAGAGCATGTTTGATCACTGGAGGAAGGCTGTCAAGACTGACACTAACAGGCCCCAACATGAAAGGGTGTGTCCCTTACGGTAATTGTATCCTTTTGACTTGTATATATATACACATTATGTGACACTTCATTTGAACACAAAAAAATGATTATCTCTTTTCTATAGAAGAAAGCCGTAGGGAAAGAAAAAAGGTTGAAATGGATAAAGTTCTAGATATCTTATTATAATCTACCTTGCTGAAAAAAAATTTATCCTAGAAGAAGAGTTGCTAGGTTTTCTCTCAAGTTTGGGTTTCCTAAATAAAAATTGTTGTCTCTATTGTGCATGATTGCCTCTTTTTGATCTTCTTTATTTCTACTATTTTTGTTGCATTACTATTGAGATTTTTTGTGTGTAACTAATGATATATGTGATATAAGATAAATTAAATTGGAAACCATTGGAAGTAATTATCAGATTAGGAGATCATTTTCTACTGTGTAATAGTGTATAAAATTCAACAACCATATTCCTAAATTATATGTTGTATTCCTATACACTCTGCTCCTATATTTACTTAAATTAATTCTAGAAAATCCACTAGTCCTCTACATACTCAATAGGGTAGAACTATAACTTTATGAAGTTTTCAAATCCTCCCACTTAGTCACTGGAAGATCACCCTCCAACCTAAGGGTTTCTATGTCAATTTCCCACCAAGTTTGAACATGACCCTCTATCTTTAGACAAGAAATAAAAATATTTTGTTTTTCCTCTATCTAGTGAACAATAAAATAAACTTATAACTATTCAATCTAGTGATTTAACTTCAAAGCATTAATCTCACCTTGATATGGTTTGATTTCAACCTTCACTTCCATATTGAACAAGGATTGTGAATGGCTCACAAAACTAAAATTGGGTTAATCCCTTTTGGATTATTTCTTTGAATCCCTATTTAGTTCTTCTTGGCTACCTAATTTCCACTTTGATATGAAAACAATGTGAGAACTTCCATATTCTTCAAATAGCCCAAGCTTATTGGTGAAGGCCAATATGAGGAGGCTCACATTATGGATTATATCTATGAATTATGCTTATCGTTGTGCAAATCTCTCATATGCCATATCTTAAGGATTATTAATAGATTCACCATCCATGGTAGGGGTTTTATTAATTTTAGCTCAATAGATCTAGATCTCCCAAAAATCCTCACAATATATCCAAAGAAACCTTCTCTGATACCAATATTATATGTAAAGTGCTATGGGTATTCTATTGAAGATTTTTTCATAACATATTTGATAAAATTACACTTAAAACCAAAATCTATAATATGAGGGTTATTTTCCTTATATTTCTAGAATTACTAAGCTACTATTTTCATGCATGCAATATGTAAAATGTAGAAGACAGAGAATATACCAAAATACTATTACTCACACCAATAATAAAAAAGGATATGATATGGGAAACTCTTTTAAGAGAAACCCTAGATGGAAAGTGAGGCTTATTTTTCATCTCCTTCTCTGAATGTAAAATGGATGCAGGTACAAAAGAGTGAGACTTCTAGCCATGGCCTACTATAGTTCACAAAATGTATCTATTTTCTCTCTCTCTATCCACTCTTATTTATTCTTCTCATATATGGAACAAAATGTGCTCAAATAGAACAAAACCATTTTTCCTCCTAGAGGCTTAGTTATAACACAACCCAATAGCTTGATAGTAGTAAGTTTGTCTCCTTAAACTCTTAACTATAGTTACAATATTGAATCTTCTAGTCTTCTTCATCATGATCATATGGATAGCCCATTTTCCATGAGTATCAGGGGTTGACATGACATCATCCTAAATTATGGTGGTTAATTTAGATAGGTTAAATCTTGGGAGTCATAACTTTCTCATATGAGCTCCAATTGAGAAAATTCTCGTGTTGTTGGAAAGAGTATGGGTTTGTAGATTATGGAATCTAGTTACATGGTGAGGTTGCGACCACAAAAGTTCTCATTTAAGGAGTCATAATAGATATTGATTTTTTTACTTGAAATTTTCCAAATTAGGACAGTCAGTAAAAATGAATTTGCAATCTGATTCCTCCAAATTTTCCACTCTAAAAGAATATTGTTGGATGAGAAATAATATATTGATCAAGTTGGATCATACCTCTCCATTTTTGGTGGATTTTGTTCCTCAAAATATTTTACTAAATGAGATGAGGAAATATTTTGTCTACCTTCTAGTTGGAGTACCAATTAGCCTTGCTTGGAAGGTATCCTTTCAACCCAATCTACAAAAGATCATGCATCCCCTATCTTGTAGTTCTATACCTCTTCTGCAAAAATATATATTTTGTTGAAATCTTCATGAGTATCTATTAATAAATCCTTTATAGAAGGTAGGACTTGTTCCGATTCATGATCCAACACACAAGGCTGATAGAGTTTTATATTCTCTACATTCACCATTAAGTAAATATTCAAATGTGGAGGTATATTGATTTTATATGAATTATGTCCCATCTTTTTTAGCATTTCAAAGGGACCATATCATAGAGCCTTGATGTTGTTACTAGAACTTGTTGGAAACAATGTTAATACTGTGAGGGGGGTGAATCAATATTAATGCTGACTTTAACTTTTAATGCCAATTCTTATTTTTCATTCTAGGCTTGGAAATCATTCATGTGAACATAAATAGAATATCATGTAACAAAAATATAAAAAACACGTGTTATACAAGATTTACGATTGCAGACAAAAGTATCTCCCCTAGGTTTGGTGGCTAGCCTAGAACAACAAAGAGACAATGAATCCAATGCTTTCCTTAAAGTAAATAGATGACATAATGAAGCCTACCTGGAATCTGTCGCGGGCTTCGCTCCTTTAGCTTGAATTCCCAATTCTAGCTACGATTGCCAAAATTAGGACCTGCACAGTCAGATAACACAAGCCAAGAAACTACGAGATCTATGCATTATTATCTAAATAATATATTCAATAGATCAACATGGTATTGAAATATATGAAATAACAACATCCCATATAGGAAACCATAGAATTATTTTCATTATTATAAATGGAATGAGTTTACAACCTTAAATAGATGTTGATCTTGTAGAAGAGCTCCTCCATGCTGAATTTTCCTTCCCTTGTCACAATTTGCACCTTCAGTCAACCTAAATGTGTGAAATGAAACCTCTCACAACAACATAAGGGTAGAATCACTCTCCAAAAGCCAACCTCTTGCATATGAAAGGTTGTAAATATATAGAGGAGTGGGGTAAGTTGGAAGTTGTTATCCAATTACCAATCTAAGGTTTTAGATCCACTATTGATGGGAGGATGGGATAAAAGGATAGGGGATGGAAACTCCAAATTAGCATAGGATAGAATCCAAAAGTTTTATCTGAAGTAAATTGTTGTAACAAATTCTGGAAGCTTCTGGAAGAGGAGGCTTCTATAATTTCTCTCTTTTTCCCGAATTTATAGAACCAACATAGGTGCAAAGGGGAGCAACCTATAGGTGATCAACGCAGGCCACAGTGGAGCAACCTATAGGTAAATGCTGTTGAACATGAGGCCATGGAGCGTTGGTCCAAAACTTGGCTCAGATGATGTAGTTTTAGGCAGAAACTCTGGGGAATGAAAAACACATGCTTAGGGATTTGTGAAATATGACGACAAAGGTGAATAATATGTTTATTGATCCCATTAGGAGGTCCATTGATTTGATGTGACAAAATGGCCTATAAAAAACTCCCCCCTAAAGCGCAAAGTTAGAAATGACGACTGATGACTGAAGTGCTTTACCTTATGATAAGTTGGGATCAAGAACAATTGTCGAGCTTCATTTTTTATAATACATTTTCATCATGACATCTTTGTTGTTGAGGGAGGCATACCCATACTCAGTACATAAGCTAAATAACATTTAGAATAATCAAAAGACGCATCCACATATGAAAACTAGTGGACTCATGAGTGGAGGTCTGTCTATATGATCATGGCCATCATACATTGTGTCGATCAAATTTCGAGAAGCTTTGTAAAGTGCCTCCCTAGGATTTAACCCCCCATTCGTCATATTTCCAGGAAAAGGACTTCTCGATAACTCCTGAAATCACAGGCCGGATGGATGAAACAAGATCCTGGGTCTTCTATCTCCTTCACATAACCAACCAACGTATGAGTCTAACCATGTGAATCAATGAGCTGAGGTTGAACATGGTAGACACCATTTGAATATTTGTTGATGATGTAAGCCATTAACATATGCGAGAGAAACCACCGATGATGTTAATGGAGCTCAAGGTACTACAATACAATCTGTATGTTGTGAATAAATGAGTTGATGTCGAACACCGCACATAATATTTCGGTTGAAGGCCATTGATGTTAGTCTACCACCAAGAGTGAGGAAACTTTCCATTGATGTATGCAAGAACCAAGGTACTAAAGGGTGTCTTTAAGTCAAATTCATGGATAATGTACTAATGTCGAAAGGAAGCAACCTATCGTAGGAATGAGGGCCTTGATTTATCCCCCATTAACGACACAGAATGGGTATCATGATTGAGATAGAATGATGATGATACAGAATTGGATCAGGAAAGGAAAACATCGAATGAAGCTTAAGAGTATTGTGATGGATATTAACTAAATGGCTTCTCTTGAGCACACTGGTGACACTAAATGGAGTTGGAAACATTGACCCAAAATTGAAATGGAGGTTTTGAAAATGGTATGATAACCAAAATATAATCAGATTACCCAACCCAACACGCATATAGATGAAGTGCAAGAGTGTCATGTTCAAGAGTGAGTCACTGCCATTAGAAAATGGAATACCCTAGTTTCTCAATTTCCCCAACCATACTAGTCAGTACCTCTTTATTTTTTAACAAGCTCAAGGAGGATAACATACACTTTATTTGTAAGTTCACCCTTCAAATGAATCTGTTCGAGTATATTTAACGAACCCTGAGAAAGAGTGGTTTGGTCTTATCATGTTCGACAAGTCGATCAATGTTTGATGTTTTAAGGAGTCCAACAAAGGTATAACTCGACATATTTTGCATGTTTAGAGAGTTTGAAAAATAGGTGAAAAATAAAACTATAGATGTTCCTTTTTGTAGATAGTCTCTCGAGTCTGAAAAGGTAGAAAACAATATTCAAGAGAACCTCTTAGTTTTCCTTTTTCATAAATAGTTTATCTTAGTTTGGAAAAGTGTTCAACTTATACTAAGTAGATGTATTTTCATTTACTTTTATGAGTTCGAAAAGACAAGTGCTTGAAGATATTTTCATATTTTGGGTGTCTAAAAAGAGCTAAGAGAGGACTCCTCCTTGAGGAACAAGTGGTATAAAGGGTAGCACTTGGTTCTGGTCACGATGGAACTACTCAATACACACAAAAGGTTAAGATGCTCGCTAATAAGCCCACTCATCACAGTGGTTCCTCAGGAAAGGGTAAATAACCAAGTGAAAGTGTATAATCGGCTAAGCAGATGGTGACGATTGAATGAAAAAAAAACCAAGGCTCATCTAGAAAAAAAATGCTGATAAAAATGGAAATCACGAGTGATAAAATGGGAATGGTTTTATTTTTACAGAAGCTTGAAACATGGAAAAATATGCTTGAAATAAGCTTGCATGCCCCCAACATAATGACTCAATTTGAGGTATGTTCCCCCAATATTCATATCATCACCTAGGTAGACTATCAGTTACCAATAGGTTGATGAAATGAAGGTTCATTTACAGGATCAAGTGAAGGAATCGATTGGGAATTTACAAGGTCTAATCAAAGAATCGAATTGGAAGGGGATTTGTTTCATTTTTTAATGAGATTGACATAGGATAAGGAACTTTGTTCCAAGGACCTTATTTCATTTTTTAATGAGATTGATATAATAAAAGGAACTCTGCTCAAAGGACCTTATTTGATTTTTTAATGAGCTTGAAAAAGGAAAAGGAACTCTACTCCAAGAACCTTGTTTCATTTTTTAACAAGCTCGACACAAGAAAAGGAACTCTACTCCAAGGACCTTGTTTCATTTTTTAAGGAACTTGACACAAGACAAGGAACTCTTCTCAAGGACCTTAATCATGACCACCAAGAAGCCATGGCTTCCAAGAGGTTCTCATCATATGGGAGAACAATTCTTTAGAAGGGATACATATCGAGGGATCCAATGGAAAGTTCATGCTCTAATTCCTCTAGTAAATGGTTCACCATATCACCTGCTGGATCTAGGTCAAAAAACGTTGAGAAGACAATGAAATGGTAATATTCAACAGTAGGTACATGAATAGGATAGGTTTCCACATAATTAATCTGTGGTGGGGAAGATACCTCTTACATATAAGGACCATTTAGGGAAGCTAGTTGATTAGGAGCCAAATTAGGACCAATGAATGAAAGATGGTCAACGGTCAGAATTCTTCCTTCATGTGGGAAACACATCACATCAAAGAGTGAAGAGATAAGAGCTCCCATGAAATAAACATAGTCATGCCCAAGGATTAAATTAAAATAAAAAGGGCATTAGAATACCATCACATCAATATATACAATATTTCCTCCCAAAGTAATAGGAAACTGAGGAAGGATCCCTAATGGTTGACTGGTTTCTCTGTTAAAAGCCAACATATTTTGGGTAACAAGCTCAAGCCACGAATAAATTAAATATTATTGAATCAATGCTTATGTGATCATTATAAAGTGTTTGAGACATGTTTTCGGTGATAATTTTGATGTGATTATCGTTGAAAACATGTCTCAAACAACTTAAATATTGTCAAGTATTTGAGGACATAATGTTAACAGATGTGCCTTCATCTATGACTGTGCCATGTATGACCACATTATAATCCTATATGATGATCTGAAAGGGCATGTAAGGAGGAAGATGATATCCTTTCAGTTGACTCCAATCAAAGGAAGTGGCCATACTACTTGGAGGGGGGACCATAGGAACATGATAACTACGCCCTTTTGTCAAGGGAATGGGAGGATTTTTCTCTTATGCCATTGGAATGAGAGGATTTCCCCCCTATGACAAGGGAATGATTGGATTGTCCTCTTGTGCCATTAGAACGTGAGGATTTCCCCCCAGTTCATTGGAATATGAAGAAACAAGAATAACCTGAGTGGTATGACCCTTACTCTCTATGAAAAAGTATGATCGACTGAAGGTGGAATCAGGTCAATTTTTTTCTCAACCAATAGTTGGTTGGGAATGAAGTCATGGGATTCAAATCCAAGGAGAGTGGGATTGACTGGAGATGGATTCCTATCAATCAGTTCATCAACTAGTGGAGGATTGGGAGAAAGCTTTCGATAACCAATCGAGAGAGGAGGCTAAGAAGTTGTAAGGTTGTCCAACACTTTTGAGGCTTCATCCGTATAAGGACAAAGGTGAATTGGATGATTCCCTTCACATAACTTACAGGGAAATTTGACTTTACCCTTTTTCCCATGGACCGTACTATCACTAGTTGAGGTTTTTTCACCAGCATGATCTACAAAAGTTGATGAAAAAGGCTAACATGAGCCTGTGGATTGGAATATTTGCCCATACTAGTTGCATCCATAGAAATGGTTGCTTGGTTTTCCCCTTGCTTATTTTTCTTCTTATTCCTCATCCTTTTTTTTGTTCTTATTAGCTTCCTAGTTAGTAGACTCAAGAATTTTACCAGGTGAAGAGGAAGAAAGGGATGAAGAAATAATAGGTGAAGAAGGAAAAGGGTCAAGTTTAGGATCAACATGAAGTTGATGTTGTTCAAGTGGAGGAGAAATCAATTGAGAAGTAGTTTGGACATTTGAAAACATAGGGGTAAAAAATAAACAAACTAGAAAACCAATGGTAAATATGGGAAGGGACAACATTGCCATATAAGGAGCCCCAATATTTTTAAAAGAAGGAAAAGGACCAAGATTTCTATCAAAGGGGTTCCCTTGATTAGTAAACTCCGGAACTATTGCCATTAGGCTCAAACTAAGATCCACTAAGGATTTGTTCCACAAGGAGGATGTTGTTCAATAGTCAATTAATTTATTTTAGAAATTAAAGACACAAAAAAAACAAACGGGTAACTAGGCATAACAGTTTACCAAGCAACCATGAAATGCAATATACACCTTGGAGAACCAAGGACTTAACATACATGCATCAAATCTCCCCGAATGTTATGTTCGGTGTATCATGGTATAAAAGGCATCTTATTCGGTTACCTATGGATGGATAGAAACCTACAGGGGACTCAAAAAATATACTTGATAGTACGTGGTAGTGTAGTCCGTAGTAGTGTTGTTTAATGCGTCGCTGTTCGATGAGAGCATTCCCATATAAGTTACATGCATGGAGAACCATCAAATATACCCAAAGGTACATGGAGAACGATCCTATACACTGACATATGTGGAATGAGATTTCACTCCTGGGATGCAACACTGGAAAACAATGACAAATCCTACTTTTAACGATGTCGAAACACGTCTCTAGCCTAGACGTCTAAATGTTTGTGTTAATGTTACAAATTCTCCTTAGGTTAATTAAGGTGAATTTTAGAGTTTATCTTGAATTAGATTTCAATTTCAAGGCTCAAAATTCGATGTCACATTGTTGGGCAATTTAATTTCTTAAATTGCTTTCATTAAATTATCAACCAAGGATACTCGTAAGCTTGTGATGATGCCAACAAAATATATGCAGGAGTAGGCAACTAACTCTATGTTTAACTAAATGATTTATGATTCAATATAATATGCAAGGGAAGAGGCTCCTAATTGAGGAGGTCCTGGTTGTCCTTCCCTATAGTATTATAGATTGAAAATAAATCATTGATTACATAAAACTAGAAACTTGAAATAAAGACAAGAGAATGAATTTTAATTGTCGTTCATATTCAAATAGAGAGAGAGACTAACTTAGTCCCTTGATTGTCCCCTCGTATACTGATCTAAACTAAACTAAGATTCATTCATAAGCATAAGAAATGAAATAACTTGAAACTTAAAAGTAAAATAATGAATTTCAATTATCATGCAAATCAAATAGACAGAGCCTAACTTAGACCCTTGGTTGTCCCCTCATATGCTGATAAGATTTCAATTTAAAACCCATTCATCAATCACAAGTAAATCCTCAAACATCTAAGAAATTAAATGAAATAAGATATATTATGAAACAAAATGTTTCTTTGATCCTTTTAGAGTGAGCTCAATTCTCTTAAGAACAAAGTGACAAGCTATTCCATATACTACATTAAGACAATTTATATCTAAAACTATAGAAAGCAAATTGATGTAAAATGAAGCTTTATTCTATTCCATCATAAGTTGGATACATGCTCCAAGATTCCTGCTTTTGGAATGGAGGAGGTGCTCCTATTTATATAAAAATTTAAGCAACTAACTCATTAATGGGGATCCACTAATCCCTCATATGGTTACAACCAATATGAGACACATATTCCCTTATCCATGATTTTTCTCCATGAGATATGCTTGACCCCTATCCCAAATATCCTTCAAATCTTCAAGAGAATTCGAATTTGAGTCTTGGAGGCCACATAAGAGTATCTTGGAACCTTTCAAATCACCTACACATGTCACCAAACTCATTCCACCTTTAGGTATAAGCAAATACATGTTATTTTTATAACTTTTAATCATATATTCACTTTAAATACTTGAAAGTAATAACTTTGGAAAATGAAAATATAAACCCATATGGTAATGGAAATATAGGGTTATGTAATGATAATGTGATGAAATGAGGTGAAAAAATGAGGATAAAGGTGAAAATGGAGTGAAAATCTATGCTAATTTGGCGGCCCAACATACCCCGCAACAAGTTATTGCATGTCCTCATGCAATCTATTACATTGATCATGATTTGATATTTCAAATTGTCTTTATTTTACATGAACTTTGGCTGATATAGATTTTTTAACTTCACATGATTTTCTTTTTGACAACTTTGTTCATTTTTGCAAAGTCTTCTTTCTTGAAAAACATTTGATTGCAACATATTATTTTAGTTGGTTCTTGTGTGACAACCAAAATTTGATTAGTATTGGTTCTTGTGTAACAATACTTTCACTGTTTTTATGTTGCATCAAAAGACTTTGAAAACATTTAATCAACCATTGATTCTTCAATCATTATTTGCAAAACATGTAACGTTTGAATCATAATGTAATACTAACTGTTTGGAGAAAGTATGTTGGTTAGGATGATATGTGTAGAAACAACATACATGACATATGGAAGGTGATAATGGAGTATGAATGTGAATATTAACATGGTGAATGTGAATGTGAATGAACATGGTGAAACATTTTCCAAAAATTATAATTTTAGTATTAAAGGAATTGTATGATAAAAAGCTAGAAAAGAACATACCTTTACTTACCTAAGTGGACAAACTGTGTATATGTAGAAAAGTGTAGCTCCTGTTGTTGAATCATGGAATAGAGTGTTGGTCACTTTAATTGCTTATTAACTAAATAGTCGAGTGCCACATAAATTTTCAACCCAGGGAAGTCTGATTATTTCAAAGGCAACTACGTACTATATGTACTCAATCTTAAAAGCACTAAAAGTTGTAGTAAAAACAAATCAAACCTCATTTAAAGCTCCACCCTGTGTTACAGCAGTTATACTCTATTGTAGATATCTAACAAGAGATGAATAATTGAACAGAAGGAACAAATCTGCAAAGGAAAACAATGGCTATGCTGTAACAGAGGATCAGGACCCTATCCCCAGAGCGGGAACTTTCAACACCTGCCTCTGTTTATCTAGTTCGCCAATTCACTCTGTAAACCTAATCACCAGTGAGACACTCATGAAATAACATCAATCAATTAAGAAAGAAACAGAGTTTCAGAAAAGGTAAAAAAACATCCAGAAACAGTACTTGTTAACAAGGTATGAACAAAAATCACACTTAACACACTGCAGAAAGATAATGGGTGAATCTTGTGATGAAGGTGGGCCTTGTCCTTCTCACAATATTCCTTGGGAAATAAGAACTAAAATGAGATGTTTAGAACAAAACTTTATTCATTCATCAATATACCATATTACAGAAAAGATTCAGTGTCGTTCCTTCAGCTAAAACCTCTTGTTACAGTCTGTTCATCCCCCTTCTAATGCAGATGTCTCCTCTTTATAAAGAGGAGACATCTATTACAAAAAATTTACATTATAGATTCTAGTTCAACCCATTATACAAATATAGGGAAATCAGTTTCCCATCAACAGAATGTTGTTATAGTAATTTAAATTATGAACGTTACATCCAATGTAACAGCTTCCTCAGTGATCGATTGGGTTCCTCTGTTGATGTCAAATTTAGTACACAAATCTCAACTGTTTCAACTTCGAGATTTGCGTGCTATTCTTGCCGTTTCAGATTTGAGATTTGCGTGTTGTTCCTGCTATTTCAGCAACTGCAAAATATAGTCCTGCCAACTTCAGGCAGTTTCAGCAATGTGGGCTGCACATAATTCTTTAATTGTTTAGAAACTAATCAACTTCAAATATTAATTATGAAGGCAACATGATTATATGTTAAATAATTAAACATATAGTGATGAGAAGAGTCACTGCATACCTTTGGAATAACTGAGTCAAAACACTAACAAGGACTTTCAAATATGGGTTGAAAAGGGTGATATTATAACAAAATGTATAGTCAGAAAGAGACAATATGAGGTCCTAACATCCCCCCCAACTGAAAGGGTTGCATGTCCCCATGCAACTTCTACTCTGAGTCTGAGTCAGAATACTGGGATGTATAGTGCAAATTGCTTATGCAGTAAGTATAGAAAGTGTTGTCAACCATATCTCTAAAACCTTCGACATTCTGAACTCTTTGCCATGCTGCAAGCTCCTCCTTTGTGGACAACCTGAACTGAGCCTTGTATTGTTGTCTTGACAACCATAGAAGAGGGAAGTGAAAGTGATAACCCAACTATTTCCCAGCACACTGTTGAATACATTTAGCATAGTTAGGTATTCGTGAGATTGCTGCCTGAAGATTGAGAGGGTTAAAGGGATGGTACTCCCTTCTCTCCTTGGGGCAGTGTTCCCAAAATAGATTGTTTTCTTGTATGGCCAAAGTTCCCTTAGTCTTGACATAATGTTGGCAGTCCTCCAAGACTGCTGCCTATAGTTTTCTGATATGGTCAGTCCTTCCTGGCTCTCATAGAACCCGTTGATATTCAGCAATGAAAACAACGACATTTTGTGGCTCAGCTCGGATCCAGAGAAGGCAGTTCTCTTCATTGTGTGTTTCTGACATGAAAGCATTTTTCCAAGTAAGCTGATTAGCCAAGAAAGAAACGAAGGCACTAATCTGAATATCACCAACAAGAGGAATCAAATTAAGCTTCCTATCTTCAGGCATGGCCTCATTATGAAGATAGAGTTCACATAACAAATTTTGTTCACTATTTGACGCTTTTGCAAAAGTCTCAATAAATTGCTGAGGTGTAGACACCTCGTGGGGTTGTCCATCTCTGATCGCTTTAAATTGGAGGAACACTAAGCGTTCTCTCAGAAACATAGAATAATTAAAATATGGTTTTCTAGTGGCGAGTAATCTTTGAACGAAGTCAAAGATAAGAGAAAGTTTGGTTTTTAGCTTTTTGTTTTCCTTGTGTTGTGCACGAGACTGTTCGAGGACTTCCCAATTTCTATATACATGATTCAGCCATAAAGATTTATGTTCCTGTAATGCCTTTTCTTGTGACAAATCATACTCTCTATTCCATGTATCCCTCAGTTCTTGAAAACTGGAGGTCTGAGTGAAAACAGTCCTTACACATCGAGGTTCAGTTTGGGTACATATAGTCTTTAAAGAATTTGGTACTGGTTTTTCATCTGTAACAACTGGGGTAGGCCGGGGTACTTGTGGTTTTATTTCTTCCTCAGAGGTCTTTGAAGACCCTGTTGGTTCTTGTGTAATAGCAAGGCATTCCTTTTTAACTATGACAAGAGCAGATACAGGAGTGGATCCAGGCAATGGGACTTCAATTATCTTATAACCAGCTCGAGAATAGAGATCACCACATTTAGTGCACATGTATTCATTGTGTCGACCTTTTTCTGCACTCTTCTCAACTGCAGATGCTACTTGAGGTAAAATATACAGATTGAGTTCTTTTTCATAAGCTTCCCTTGCCATCATTAACTCATGCTTATAAGCTTCAATCTTAGATTTCAAAAACTTGTTTCCTTCCCGAAGGGAGGCTAAAGTAACTGGGCCTTCTATAGCAGTTTCAGGTTCCAGTGGATGGGAGGATCATTGTTCGATGGCAGCTTCATCATTTGCATCCTCAGCAGGTGGTTCTTGTGTATCAATTACTGAGTGGTAGCAGGTATGTGTTGGTTTGTTTCCTATTCATGATCGTCAGCAGGTGGTTCTTGTGTAACACCTGCTGGACTAGTAGCTGGTTCTTATGTAACAGCTACCTCTAGGTCATCTATCTTTTGTTCCTCGATAGGTGGTTCTTGTGTAACACCTGTTAGGTCAGTGGTTTTGTTTCTCAATAGGTGGTTCTTGTGTAACACCTGTTAGGTCAGTGGCTAGTTCTTGCAGAGCAGCCACATGCTGTACATCGTCTTGGGTGTCTACTTTTGATAAATTAGCAGCTAGTTCTTGTGGAGCAGTTGTGTCTTCTGAAAGAAATGATGTCACAAAATCCTGAACACTTTTCATTTCGGTACTCGATGGTGAGGAAGGTAAAGATTCAGGGCCTGGCGGGGTATGGGGTTTTAGGATGATAGGTGGCAAATTTGGGGTGATCATCTTAGTTGCTCCAGATGTCCATGTTCATATTCGAGGTAAGGAGGCAGGAAAAATAATGGTTTTCTCTTACGAACATTTTTCCTTAGAGTAGGGGGATTATCAGTAATAAAAACTTCCTTAATTGGAGCCCTCGTTCTTCTCTTTAGTGGGGGTGCAACCTTTTCTTGTCTTTTCCTTTTGAGCTTAATAATGGGGGTATTATCATCCGAATTATCACTAGGGATATGGACGGTGGGAGTGGATGATTCGGCTACATTAAGGGGTGGGGTCTGTTGAGGATTTTTAGTGTCCAATTAGGGTGTTTCAGCTGCTAGTTGCTGAATTTCAGCAGCTTCCTGGAGATTTTCTGCTGCCGGTTGAGGGATTTCAGCAGCTTACTGGGGAGAGTTGTCAAGGGGAGGGGGATTCTGTAGGGCAAAGCCCCTCTGGATTAGGAGCTGAACCAAGCGATGGTGTGTGAGGGAGAGGAGTGGGTGCCTTGCATTCGCCAAATAGTGTGACATATTCTTTAGACAACTAAGCATATAATATGGCATATTTAATAAATGACCATGTCTTAAATGATTCAACAATACAAAGTCATGCTGGTACACTACCTAGTAACGTCCTTCGCAGGTGAAGTAGTGCTTGACAAACTCTGCAACCTTCGACCATGGTAGTGGTAGTGAACGGAGTGCAACACCCCTGCCTTTAGGTTCGACCCGCTCCCCTGGTAGAAGAAAATCTTGCTGTGTGTTCAGAATGAGGTGGTTCCGACTGAACCAACGAATGCCGTCGGTTGGTAACCCTGAAACCTGCCTTATATCCTCCTCTGTTACTGGAATTCACACTCCTTGAACAGTAGAGTATCCTTCCTTCAAATTGCATGCGAATTCCAGAACTTGCTGAGAATCAAAATCCGGGAGCCTTCGAAAATAGTCCACCCATCCTGCTTGTAGAAAAAATTGATATGCTTCTTGGTAAAGTTACAATAGAGCCATTGAGCCAAGTTCATGTTGAACAATGTTTCCTCCCATAGTTACTGGTTCAGTAAAATGCAGAGTATAGAGCTGAATTATCGCAATCGAAACAGAGTAAGATATTGCAAATGAGGTTATGACACAATAAGACAGAGATGGCCGTGAAAAAAAATGACGGTGATTGGCATATCATGGAATGATTGCAATGTTTTGGTATTCCCCCCCAACTGCGGCTAAAATGATAAGTTTGAATGTACAACGATTTCGGCAATCATATCGAGATCTTCTCATTAACTACAGTTTAATATTTACACATAAACATGCATACCTTCACGTTTTACCTTTGATTGTTGTGCGGAAAATATAATCTCATCATTAATAGATCACCGATGGTCATGAAAAGGGTTTATAAAGTATGAGGGTATTTATATGAAATGTTTTCTATATTCATGGGAGGTGATAGTGAAGGAACACAATTATCAGGATGAATGGTTGATTCCCTCAATGAAAAGTGATATGTATCAATCTTTTTTGAGAGAAAGTAATGCCTCAATCTCAGGAAAAATGGGAAAATTGATGCTTCTTAGGGAAAGATGGAAAAGATTGGTATTTCATTAATGGAGAAAATGAGGAAAAAATGGTGTTTTAGCAACGAGAATAATGGTGTTTCAGCAACGGGAAAAAAGTTGTTTCAGCAACGAAGAAAATGGGAAGATTTTACTGAAGGGTAGTGAGAGGGAATGGATTATGATTTGAAGTGAAATGGCAATGTTTCCCAAGCCGAAGCCTGATCCTTCTTGCATTGAAATTGTTCTTCTCAGCCAGCCCCTGAATCTAAGATCTGCAAAATAGTTAATTGTAACATGGCAACCCTTGACAGGGATATTAGTTAAGAAATCTAATCTAATAAAAATATATAAATAGAAAAACTAAGTGCAATGAGGGGTAGTAGACTCCCCCAGAAAGACATAATGTGTATCTATCATGTAAGTGGCCTTGAAATCCTCTTTAGGAATAGGTTGTTAATACAAATGGAGCCGATACCCATTCACTAACAATGGTGTTCTAGAATCATCAATTGTTAGGAGCTTGACTATTCCATTTGGAAAAAAAGTATCTACTTCATAAGGTCCTAGCCACCTTGTTCTTAATTTTCCTTGAAAATTTTCAAAACGGGAGTCATACAATAGAGCCCAGTTACCTTTTTGGAACTGCTTATGCTTAATGGTTTTATCATGCCACCTGGTTCTTTGCTGTTGTATCATAGTTGTTTGATGGATGGCATCCAACCTCTTTTCATCCAATTCCTGAAGCTACTGCAACCTAGTTGTCTGTGCATCAGTCAAGTCAAGGTTAACAGCTAAATAAGTCCTTAAGGTTTTAATTTCAAATTCCACAGGAAAAACAACACTTTTACCATCAACTAATTCATAAGGTGAAAAACCTGTAGTGTTCCTCCAAGTAGTTATGTAAGCCCATAATGCTTAAGGAAACCTTTGAAACCACTCCCTTCTATTCTCCTTTACCGTTTTTGTTAAAATGGCTTCTATGACTTTATTCATACTTTCCACCTACCCATTGGCTTGGGGGTGATAAGGTGTAGTCATTTTATGATTAATATGATATTTTTGAAGTGTATCTTTAAAGCCATGAGAGTTGAAAGGAGGTCCTCCATCTGTGACTAGTTCTCTAGGCAATCCAAACCTAACAAAGATTTCTTCAAATAGAAAGTTTAAAACAGATTCTTCATTAGCTCTAATGAGTGCCTTAGCTTCCACCCATTTAGTCATATAATCTGTGCAAACCAGTATATAAACTCTTTGATTGGATGGAGGGTTGATGGGTCCTATGAAATCTAGAGCCCATATTTCAAAGGGTTCAAGTATTACCTGGGGGTTCAATGGCATTTCATCTCTATGATTAGGCTGGCCCATTCTCTGACAGCTATCACAGGCCCTGACATACTTCTTTGCATCCTTGAAAAGTGAGGGCCAATAATAACCCATTCTAAGAACCTTATGTGCTATTCTTTTATCATCAAAATGCTCTCCACAAGGGCCATCATGACAAGCCTTCAATATATCATAAACCTCATCTTCTCTAATTCATCTTCGAATTTCCTGATCAAGTCCTATGTGAAAAAGACACCCACTTATCCAGCTGTACCGAGCACTTTGTTGAATGATCTTTCTTTTCTCTCTGTGTGATAGGTGTGATGGTAGCTTCCCTGCAACTAAATAATTGGCAATGTCTGCATACCAAGATGAGTGAGCAGATACTGCAAATAAATATTCATCAGGAAAGGAATCATCTACTGGAGTGTTCTCATCAGTTTTTATCCAACAAAGGAAATCAGCAACTACATTTTCTTTACCTGGTCGATCTACAATTGTAATATCAAATTATTGTAGTAATAATAACCATCTGGTAACTCGAGCATTTGTGACCGATTTATTCATTAAATATTTAATGGCCGAGTGATCAGTATGAAAAAACGTAGGGTAACCGGTAATATAATGTCGAAACTTGTTAATAGCATAAATGACTGCTAAAAATTCCTTTTCGGTAACTGTGTAATTAAGTTCAGCAGGGGTCAAATTTTTACTAATGAAATAGATAGCATAAGGAAGATTGTTTTTTTCTTGTCCCAAGATAGCTCCAATTGCAGTATCTGAAGCATTAGAGGATATATGAAAAGGCAGTGCCCAATCAGGTCCTCTTAAAATAGGAGTTGTAGACAACTGATGCTTAAGTTCATTAAATGATTTTTGGCAACCATCAGTCCACTTGAATTTGGCATTTTTCATAAGTAACACAAACAAAGGAGAAGCTATTTTAGAAAAATCCTTGATAAATCTTCTATAATATCCAGCATGTCCTAAAAAACTTCTTACATCAGTTTGTGTTTTGGGGATAGGAAGAGTCTGAATTACTGCACTTTAGCTGGATCAACTTGAATTCCTAGGAATGAGATGAAGTGTCCCAATACAATTCCTTGATTCATCATCATATGACATTTTTCAATACTTAAAGCAAGATGGGCTTCTATACATCGTTTAAGTAATTTCTCAAGGTTTTGTAATGCATCTTCAAAAGTCACACCATAAGGAGTAAAGTCATCCATAAATATCTCCAAAGAGTCATTAAGCATATCAAAGAAAATTCATATCACTGCTCTTTGAAATGTTGTTGGAGCATTACATAGCCCAAATGGAAGAACTCTATAGGCAAAAGTTCCCCATGGACTAGTAAAAGTGGTCTTGTCTTGGTCTTGGGGTGCAATCTTGATCTGGTTATATCCACTAAAACCATCTAAAAAGGAAAAGAATCTATTTCCTGACAAACTGTCTAGCACCTGATCAATAAATGGTAAGGGGAAATGATATTTTTGAGTGGCTTTATTTAGAGCTCTATAATCCACACACACTCTCCATTTCCCATTTTTCTTAAGTACAATCACTAATGGAGAAACCCATTCACTGTCAGATATAGGGTATATAAACCCTGCATTAAGCAATTTTTGAAGTTCTTCTTTAACAATTTCCCTTAAATTGGGATTCATTCGTCGCTGGGGTTGAAAGACTAGATGAGACCCCTCTTTGATATAAATACGATGAGTACATAATTCAGGAGAGATTCCATTCATATCTGTGTAGTCCCATGCAAATGCTTCCTTATTTTCACGAAGTAACTTCATTAACTGTTGTGTTTCAGCATCTGTTAAGTTAGGGTTTATATTCAATGTTTTGCCAGGCTCGATTTCTACTATTATGCTCTTGGAGGAGATATCAATTGATGTTCGAGATAAATTTTCAGATTTAAGGTTTTGCTGTGATTTAGGTTCCAAGATTGCAGTCAATTGATCATGTGTTTCAGAGTTAACCGAAGAAGGTTCGGAAATAAAATTACTAATTAGTTCATCCTCGATTGTATCTTTAAAAGTTAAGGCTTGTCCAATAGTCAAAATGGGTTGGGTATCATCATCCTCATAGTCTAACCATACAGAGTTATCATTGTTAATCATAGGTGTAGCATGAAGGTAAAGAGTGAGCTGCTTAGTTTCACATCCATTAGAAATTGTCATTGAACTCGATCTACAGTTGATGAAGGCATCTGCTGTAGCCAGCCAGGGTCTCCCTAAAATCAATGGATGTCCCCCCAACTTTGTTTTAGTCTGTAATACAACAAAATCAGTTGGGTAGTTCCAAGATTCGACTGAAATTGTTAGGTCTTCAATAACCCCTTGTGGTTTGATTGTGGAACGGTCAGCTAGTTCTAGAATGGTTGGGGTCTCTCTAATTACATTCTTTAACTGTAATAATTGTGCAGTTTCAAGGGTCATAATGTTTATAGCAGCACCTAAATCTACCAGAACTCTAGAAACAAAAGTTTTTCCAACCTATATTGTAACTATAGGATGACCAGGGTCACCATATTTCACAGGAGGGGTTTTTCTTGTCATTAAAGCAGCTAGATCACCCATCACATGAACTGTAAGGGGATCTTTAGCTTTTCTTATAGGTTTCTTAATGCAAATGTCTCTAACAGTTCTAGCATAAATTGGTACATATCTAAGTGCTTGTAAGAGTGGAATTTTAACATACAGATTCTGCAATTCCCCTAGAAGGTTAAAATCAGGTGGCTCAGGTGTCTTAGTGAGAGCCAGACATTCAGGAAATGGCAGCTCTACTATTTCAGCAGTTGTATTAGAGGGTGACTCAACTGTTCCAGCATTCTTATTGGATGACTTATCTTTTTCTGTCTCCTCTTTATCAGAGTCAGAAGAAGTAATATCATCAATAATAGGTTCAACTACTCTCCCAGACCGCAAATGAATATCATTACATTTCATAGGGAAAATAGGTTGGTTCTGAATATCAATGAACTGCACAACTTTATTATTATTAGGGTTGGGGTTCGGTTGTACAGGTAGCTGGGGTCTCATTGTCTGGTTATTCAGAGGAGCGTTTGATGGAAGAGAGAGAGATTGCTGATACTGGGGGAATTGGTTTGGAAATGGGATTTGCTAAGCTGTCCAGCTTGGGTTCCACTAATTAAAATAAGATTGATGTAGAGACTAGGGGTTCCACATTGTAGGATCCATAAAGGGAGGGTTTGGTTGCTGCATGGGTAATTTGCTTGAAAAAGAGGATAATTATTCCAACGATTAAATGGCATATTAGAATCCGTACCTTGTCCTCATGGTTGCCATTGCCTTCTCTGTGTCAGCAAGTAAACTGTTTCAGCTTCTTCTTCAGTTGGTTGTAGTGCTGCTTTTATTCCTGGTAAGGAAGGGCATTGTTGAGTCTCATGGTCCTTCTCGCAAATAGTGCAAATTGGTACCTTGTCTAGTGGGCATTCCCTTGGTGTTTTTCTCTGCATTTAGAGCAGAAAATAGCCAAAGCAGCTTCTGCCTCTGCCTGCTTCTTTTTAACTTGCAAGGTATCAATTTGTGAAGAAAAAGAGCTTAACATTTCAGTTTTAAATTCTTCAAGTAAATTACCTATTTCAACCCTTGTTGCTCCTCCACTAGCTGATTTTTAGACTCTTGAGTATGTACTATCCCTGCTTTTTGGTTTGCTTACTGCTCCTCTTGAACATCTCTTACAGAGGTTGACAATCTCATCATACGATTCCTTAGATATATCCCCTTTTCCAAGCATATTCAACATGTCTAAACAGTCATCCCGTACCCCTTTCAACAGTATTGACTTAAGAATATCCTTACTCATATTAGGGTGATCGGATCTCTGCAAATTATATTGTAACCTCTCCACGAAATCCTCTAGATTTTTGTCCTCCTTCTAAACCATCTTAAATAATTCCTCCTTCCTTTCTCTTGTTCAGCAATAGTCTTGGTATTTGGCCAGGAACTTTTCTTTCATCTGCTCCCATGTTGTGATCACATGTCCTCCTAGGCTCATGAACCACCTCAGTGCATTTCCTTTTAATGTTTCTAGAAATAACTTTAACTTTTGAGGATTAGTAACATAATCATAACTTCTACACAATTTATCAAACTCAAACAGAAATTCATTAGGGTCTTTAGATGATAAACCATGGAAATTAGGTAGAGCTGAGAGTGGGATGTTCTTCATAGGAGTTTCCCCTCTAGGAAGATCTTCAATAGGGAATTCCAAGGTGGAAAGGGAATTTTCTCCTCTTTCCTTCTCTTCGTCCCCCACTAAAGAGTCCTTCATTGTTTCCGTCCATTGGTTGTTCCCCTGTTTCACTTGCCTGGTCTTCAACGCTTTCTGTTGGGCTCTCAATGTTCTGAACTGGTTCCTCAACTTCAATATCTTCTATTGGTTCTTCAATGTCTTCCACTGATTCCTCAATTTGTTCTACTATCTCTTCGGCCCTTTCAGGTCCCAATACTTCCTCCGTTTCGTAGTCCGTCTGGAGAGAGTGCTGAGTTTGTGGCCTCCGAGAGCTTATCCTCTGAGATGTTTCAACTTTTAAAATAATGTCGTCAATGAAAGTTTTCCTTCCTCCT
>APFE030784138.1:22643-66879 GCA_000404065.3 Pinus taeda | reverse complement strand
ACACGCTAAAATGCACAGTCCTAAATCAAGCCAAGCATTCAAAATGCAAATGCACATGCATGTATTTGTTTTCAGCTCCCTTAATGTGTGAATGACATTAAGAAAGCTATGTGCAAAACTGAATTACTTTTAAAGAGACTGTACTCAACAAAATTCTTTTTCAAAATGAAGTGAAAGCAAGAGAGACACTTTGCGATTTTGAAATGGAAATTTCTTTTCGACACTTTAAAACTAGTAATCCAAATCTTATGCAATAGTAACTGTATAATCAAATATCTAAAACAATGGAATTGTTTTCTAAAACTGAAAACGACAGCTACAACACTTTCAAATCTAGAGACGACAGCTTGACTATGCTACTTTTTGCAAAAGAGAACTAAAATGATGCACAATACATAAAAAACATTTATAGTTCTTTGCACTAAGGAGGCGGAATAATGCAAGAGAAGGGGGTTTTCACAGTACACTGACTACATATATCAAAACTCTTGAATAAGACTAAAAACAGTGAGAAAAATCCACAGTCGGAGGGTAAATTCAATCCTCCCTGACCATCGCACCTGTTACACAGTGAAATCAGTATGCAGTGCACCTACTCCATTCGGGAAGTGCGATGCATACAGCTTTCCTTGAAGGCAGGGTGCGATGGTAGCAGCGTGAGACTTTGAACGAGATTTCACTCACAGTTTGCAATCTAGTTCAGGTGTTTAGGCTAGATAAGTAGAGATTAGTGTATGTAAAACACAAGGGTGATCTAAGAGGTTACTAGAGCCACCACTTAGGGCAATTAGATTGCTTGCAGATCTATTGTTTAATTCATAAACAAAACACGGAGATTGACTGAAGCAACATTGATCTACTTTGCATTTGTATGACAAATGCAGTTCGAAGGCTAGCTGGCTTGACTTCAGGCTCCGTCTGTATGTTTATAAAAGAAACAAAGATAGATGGGCTAACAAGTAATCTTGTTGCTCCCCAGTGGAGTTTCCATTTTGTTATACTAGAATAGTGTCCACTCGGATGCTACTATTCCCACTAAGATGGGTGGCTATCTTAGAAACTGACAATCAAAGTCTACTATTGATTCCTTTTATGAGAATAGATGAGAGGATAACCAAGAGGGCCAACCTAAGTCTTGCGCTCAATTCCTTCTCCTTCTTGATAGAGTTTTGTCGCTTCTTCTTTGTCTGTCGAGCTTCAGAAAGACCTGTGGAATCACAGCAACATACTACTATGCAAGAAACAAGGATCTAAATTCATAAATAATGTAGGATCAGATGTGCATTAGCCACATACATGCATATATAAAAAAATACACAAGAATATGGAAGGAAACAAGAATAGCTTTATTCAGATGAAAAGTAGCAAGAAGATTACAACCATGTGCTCTGACCCAACATCATCCTCCATCTAAGAAGCCCTTCTTCACCTCAAGCAAAGCTAGATCACCCAACACTATGAATGTACACCAGAATACCAACAACACTTCTCTATAAGATACAAAATTCCAGCCTCTGGATCTCTGTGATGAGGGATCCGTATATAGATGATTACAGAGAGGTGAGTCATCTTTTTGGATCTTGATTAGTGTCTTCTCTCTGATAGTTCCTGCTTCCACTTGGAGAATGATGATCTCTTACTCATCTCTGGTCGAAAATGGAGTGGAAAGTATCAGAGGGGAAGCTTCTGGAAGATTCCATGATCTTCCACCTCGCATTTTTGTCCCTGCCATTTGTCCATTCCCGACCATCGCACCCTACAGAGGAGAAAATTAGTATGGATCGCACCCTGTACATTGGGAAGGTGATATGCATTGCACCCTCTGCATTGAGCTTTTAGTATGGTCCAGTTTTGACCATTTATGAGTAGTTTTCAGTGGAGAACTTCTGGGAGATGATGTAATCAGTTTACCTTGTTCCTTTAGGCAGTGAAGCAACACTTTTAGGGACTTAAGATCCCTTAGTTTATGGACATTTGTGATTGGGGTTGAAGTGCCCAAAAATATCTATAACACCTAGACCCCCTACATGACCTCTTGAACTAAAAACGAATTTTCCTCCAGCTAAATTAGTTTATCTTTTGAAGCAATTGTGCAGTCCTGTGTTCTGCCTCACTGGGAATAACTTGGCCTCTTGCTGATGTCTCTCCAAATCTCAAAAACTTCCTCCGGATTCCTGTCCCTGCCCCTCACTATGTCTGCGTCGATCTCTAGCTCTCTGGAAACTACTGCTGCTCTCTTCAAGAGTTATGCAGATTTTGGGAGCAACTATAGTGAAGGAAACTATCTCAAAACATGATTCAAAAAGGAAGATGCTAAATTTCATGAAGATGGATGCAGTTAGGAATTCACTGATAGCTATGTTGGATAGTGGAGTGTCTCACAACTTCATGAAGAAATATGTGGATAGGAAATTGCGACTGAGGTTCGTTCCAACCCATGCATCCTTTAAGGCAGTGAATTCAGAAGGAAGCAAAGACCTTGGGATAGCGGAAGATGTTCTAGTGAAGATTGGAAGTTGGAAAGGAAAGGTGGACTTCACTATCATAAGGATGGATGACTATGAAGTTGTACTAGGCATAGAGTTTATGATTGAGTAGGAAGTTGTGCTAGTACAGTACTTGTGGAAACTATTCATTCATGTAGGAATGAAGGAGCCAATGACCATTCCTACCATGGGACCTATGGTAGGAGAATACAGGATGGAAACCATTCGTGTGGAGGTTGGGAAAATGGAATATGAGGTTCGTGAGAGGTTGGATTGGGTGGAGTCCATGCTGATGGAACACTCGAAATTGATAACAACATTGTCAGATGGTATTATGAATTTATCGAATAGGCTAGAGATGATGGATACTGGGACTTTCACTAGAGAGTGTGAGGCTATTCATGCCTAGACTTCTACTATTGGAGAGTGTAGAGGGGTTGAGGATCAACGTGAAGAGAATGTGTATGTTGATTTAAAGGAAGAAGATGTTGATAGGTGGACCGATTTTGGAGCATGAACCAGACCGAGAAGAGGATGAAGATGGAGTGATGTCTATGGATTGGGATGGAACTATGAAGACAGATATACCAGGCAATAATAGTCCAGTTTCGATGAGTTGATAGAAGAGAGTATGGGTAGGTGTTCCTATCCATGTTTAATGAAGTAAATTGCAATGACATATGGAGGTTTCATTCAAGGTATGGGTGGATTATTCTTGTAGATGAGGATAATTGGCCTTGTGATGTGGAAAGGGAAGTCGTATGACTTCCCCACACCACTATCTTTTTGAAGCACATGAAGGAAATAGGCTCACTTTCACTTTCTCAACATGGTGAGACCCCTGGGAGCTTAGGATGCCATTGAATGGCGCCTTGTGATGAGTACAACCAGAGGAAAGAATTTGTGATAAGGAAGTGTTGACAATTTTTGCACATTTTTGGGTGCATGTATTCTTATGGAATTGACGCTACGGTTAGATTAGCTACCTGAATAGTAAATTGCACGAGTGGTTCCAACACATGTCATTCTTACAAGGTGTGATGCATGCACAGACATCGGATATATGTCAGAGACAAGATTCTTCTGTATTGATGAAGACAATTGATGTGAAGTTTTTTTGTGATGAGGATAGTCTTCAGGCTTTGGTTAAGAAGTTGACTGAAGGATTTGTTAAGGAATTTAGACTTCTATGATCCATAATATTGTTAGAGAAATTTCGGCGAAATCACATACAAATTCATTTGTCCCCACTTCAAAATAGTTGTTGTCAAGGACGACAACTATTTTGAAGTGGGGGAGGATGTCAAGTCATTAGGCTAGGCACCCAAGCATGCTTGAGTTAGGACGAGCCGAGTTTGGTGGAATGACATGGTTGGCGTGAAGAGCTCACCTGAGATGAGTTCAATGGAATGACTTTGGTGAAGCAAGCACACGAAGAATGCACTCACGATGAGTTTTTTCACATGATTTCAACAAATTGGAGATTCGAAATGACGAGGGTGCCTAGCTGAGGCACACTTGAATGAAGACAAGGTGTGCCAAGCTAAGATGTGCCCGAACGAAGACAACATGCCTAGTTGAGAGGCGCCTACTGAAGTTGTGAAGCTACACGACTTAGGATGAGATGTGAAGGCACATGACTGAAGGTGAACCAAAGGAGAGTTTGTACGTGACATAAGTTGGGGTTTATGGTCAGCTTGAATGAAGGAAATTTGACATGAATACCTACGGACTCCCTTGGAAGAGACACTACTGCTCATGGAGGGTGACTCATATATATATATATATATAAGATGAGAGGAGAGGAGTTAGAGGATCACTCAACTGAAGATCAACATCCTCTCATCATAAGACAAGAAGGAGACAATGAAGGAAGAAGAGAGTTGAGTCACACAAAGGTGTTAGCTCTCTAAAGCACACTAGGGAAGGAAGTTGTGCAAGCTTGTGGAACGAAGTATTGTTGAGGGTAGTATGCCATTGGGTATTTTTGTATTGAGTTTGTGTCTAGCTCGAAAAGCTGCAACTCGGTTATTTATTTGGTTTGGTTGTGGGTTGCGACTTTAAGGTTTGTAACTCGGTTATTATATATTTGTATTAGTGGAGGGTTGTGGCAGCGAACTGTTTGGAGTTCGTCCCAACTGAACTAAAGATTTG
Source organism: Pinus taeda (assembly GCA_000404065.3). NCBI lineage: Eukaryota > Viridiplantae > Streptophyta > Pinopsida > Pinales > Pinaceae > Pinus > Pinus taeda. The sequence goes on along the minus strand of APFE030784138.1, from coordinate 62,239 downwards.
TATATTGAAGTTTTATAGTCAATGACTATTGGGAAATTGTTTCGGGAGTTACCCCTCCTGTTTATTGATGTGTTAGTTCTGTACATGATTCATGTTGTTTATGAATGAATGTGATTATTGCTTAATTTAAGTCAATTGAGGTAAACTATAATTGAAGTTAAGTTTTGAATTGGTTATTGTACTGATATTTGATTGAACACTAATTTCTCAAGTATAAGATATTGGTCTCACTACAGGGTACATGGGTTAGAGGCATAGCACGAACATTAGTAAACTCAAGTTGGTTTTGCCATTGAGGAGAAAGTGCATCAGTGTTGCATGCCTTAGTGAACTTGGGAAGCTCATAGATCAAAGGTGCACCTTGTGGATATGACACCCACTTTTTGAGGCTAGATATTGTCTTGCTTGAGGGAAGTTATTTCTAGCAGGGAAACCTCACCATGTTTTGAGGCTTATAACATGCCTTCTAAAGGGATGTTGAGCCTCTTGATCCTAAAAGACTTAATCCTATGGGGGATGACCCTCTATCTCCAATGGTTTTGTTTACATTTGGCATACCTTGGTTATTGTCTTAGTGTCCTTTACCTTGTGGATGACAAGTGACTTTCTTGTAATTTTTCTAGACTATGGAGTTGGTGTTGCCTTTGTGTCTACTTGAGACAACCTAAAAATATTATCAATGGAGGTATAGATCTTGCTTGGATAATGTGATTACTATGTTTGAATTTTTAGCATGCAATAGTAGTCTCCCACTTGTGAATAATTCATGAAAATGGTGGGAATTAGTCTTTTTATTTATTTCTTTTTGCCTCTATCTCTATATTTTCTCTTTTTGTCAACTCTATTTTTGTTCAACTCAGTAGTGATTGATTCCCTCTAAGTCATTGTCATCAATAGGGCCAAACTTGAGATACTTCTTCCTAGATGGTTCTAGTCACTATGCTTTGTCCTCCTTGTTACTTGCTTGTAACATTGGTTTTGGTTTTTTCATCCTATAGACGCGCCTGCTCGATTTGCAAAGGAACACAACTAAGGATGAGATGCAAAGGAACTTGACCAAACCAAATTAAGGAAGGTCAGCTTGATTGTTGAACTAGTGCTTCCACTAGTAGAGATTTGATCATTCATGATGAAGATTGAATCATATATAAAAGATGAGGAGGAGAAACGTTAGAACACCAATCAGTTGAAGATCTACAACCTCTCATCACAAGAAGGTGATAGAAGGAAGAAGAGGGCCTAGTCTGAAAAAGGAGCTTTCTCTCTAAAGAAAGTTGCGTAATGAATTTGTGTGAGCTTGTGGAATGAAGTATTGTTACGGGTGGTATGTATTAGGGCATTTCTATATTGAGGTTGTGTGCGGGTCGAAGGGTCGCAACTTGGTTATTTATTAGGTTTGTTTGTGGGTTGGTAGATGAAGGTATGTAACTTGATTATTGCATATTTGTATTAGTGAAGGGTTGTGGTAGTGAATTGTTTGGAGTTCATCCCACAGGGTTGATGAGCTCGATGATGTTGTTTCCATTGTTTATTAGAGATATGATGTGTATGAAAGGTTGGGTAATCTGGAGGAGTTGGTGGGAAACATCTCTAGTATCAGGATGAATGAGTTAGCAATTTTGAAGAAGGTTGTTGGGAAGGGTTCGTTCAACAATTCTGTCCATGTGAAAGTAAAGGAACCAGAATCATACGATGGTGTGAGGAACACAAAGATATTGGGAAAATTTCTTGGGATATAGAGCAATACTTGGACTAACTAGGGGTGATTTCAGAAGGGGGAAATAAGAATTGTTATATAATTATTAACAAAGGATGTAGAGATATGGTGGATAAGATGAGCAAAGCATATTGCTTTGGGTAACTCTGGGCTGTTACAAGAAATCCACGTTTGCAGGAAATCTGGAGTGTCTGCATGAAATAGGATCGCATAAGCTGTCTGCAGGAAATGCGGACATGTTTCGAATCAAAACAAATATGCACAAGAACTCTAGTTTAGTTGGCATGATAATTCAATAAAGAACATCTAGCTATAAGGAATGCCTAAGGTTAAGGTAAAATATGTTTTTTCATGTTAATTTGCATACCTTCAGCATATGGCACCCTTTTGGAAAAAATCTAGGTATTATAACCGAAATAGGCATAATAGGGGTTAAAGATAGTTCAAAATGGGAGAGGTAAAGTCTAGAAAGGGTGTCAAAATTGGGAAAAACCAAGCCCCAACATCTCCCCAACACCTAGCTTCTTGCATGCCCCTTACGCAAGCAAAAATGTTGCACTTTCCACACAAAAAAAAGGAAATCATTCCTTGTCCTAAGTTGTAACTACTGCAGCCCATTGATTTGCTACCTCTGCCAACTGGTCCAACTAGTTACCACTGAATTCTGTAGGAATTTGACCCTTGTATAATTCATTCTTCTTTTCAAATGATCAATTTGAGCCTACTTCTTTTTCATAACTCGTGCTGCTTTTTGAACCCACTCCTCATGTTCTTTTTGTATACTCAATTTGTTCTCTTTCAGGGTCTTGTTTTCCTTTCTCAAAGCTCATTTCGAAATAGTGAGCTCAGTGATGATTTCCTCCAATTCTTGCAGAGATTGCTTCTTCTAGGGAGTTACTTCCCCTTTGTGATTGCCTTGGGGGGATTAAGGCGAACCAAGGTCCTCCTTTTCTTGATGTTTTCCTATTGTGTCATTGCCACTTTCATGCAGTGGGGAATCCTAGAAGGACATTTCTTCTTCGCCGATGAACTCAGCTGACTCTATCTTCTCCTTACCTTTGGGTGGTCCATGATGTTTCTCCTTCTTTTTGTTAGGTGTCTCGGGAAACATCTCTACTTCTGCAGTATCCTTTATAGCTAGCTGAACAACCTGGCTCCTGGTAAATCTCTTAGTAGAGGTGGAAGTGCCATTCTTCGACTTAGGCTTTTTGCCCACAATCTCCCCTGTCACCACCACTTCTTTGTCCTTTTGTTCTTCCTTCATCTGTAGCCCAAGGGTCCAAGGCTTCTTCTTCTTTGGTTTTTCTACGGCCTTCTTCTTGATGAGCTCTAGAGAATTAGGGTCATCTTTTCCTTCCTTCTTTACCAGTGGCCCACGAGTCTGTGGCTTCTTATTCAATTTTTCTATTGGTTTTTCCTCTATAGACTCTGAAGGGTCAGAGTCATTATCTTCCTCTTTTCCCTTTATCTGTAGCCCATGTGTCTACGAATTTTTCCTCATTTTTTCTACTAGTGTTTCCTTCGTGGAATCTGAGGAATCAAGCTCTTCATTCTCTGCAAAGTAATTCTCTGTCAGGAACTTCTCCCATGTCTACTTCTTGTCTTTCAAAAGCTACCAGGATGATTTTCACTAGCCCATGGTGATAGAGGTTTTCCTCTAAATTGGCCTAGATCTCCTTGGCAGCTATCAACATCTTTGACAGATATATTCTCAAAAAATATGGAAAATTTAACGGCTTGTCATGAAAATGGGCGAGGAGCTGAATGTGAACCAAGAATACTAGCCCAAAGCAACCTTCACACATTATATATTTCTGCAGGAAAAATAACAAGTGTCGGTTCAAGAATTCCTGTGAAATCCCTTTGCTCCAATCAAGGTCTGAATGCTCTTTCCAGAGAAAAGACACGCACAAACCCTTGTTGAAATGTTGGTTTTTAAACAAGCGCTCTCCCTGTTGTGGAAATTTGCATGCCTGCACCACCAAACCCTCGGTTAACCTGAACTGAACATTCCGAACTTGAGCTTTGTTTCCATTCAGATTCAGGATGAAAGACTTTGTTACCTCTAAATTGTGGACACTAAATCGTTGGAAAAATGGTAGCCACCCTACTCTTTCCAGTCTCGCCTTACTACGAGGGTCAACTTCTAGAAATTCAGGGCCTTGCAGCTCAAAGTGGACGGGGTCACGCAACATTGACATGGTGAAAAAAGGGAAGACAACATGCATGCACTTCTTCGGAAATATCATGTTAAGATTTTGCAAAGGATTCATGCAACAAGGGAGGGCTTAATAAGGAAAATTATGAAAAGGCACAAGAATTTCGAGAGATAGGTCGTGATTATTATTAACATCATTAGATGACTTGTAGAAAGATATGGAGAATACATCCACTGATCATGTCAGAATCATGGAAATCGGGCGTGGAGCTGGAGTTATGATGTAACGAGTTACGACTATGTTTTGCTGCAAGGGTAACCGTAGCTAGAAATCATACAAATATTAAAAAAATAAAACATCAATTACCCCTTACCTCAAGTGTCATGTCGTCGACAGTACTTTACCATTCTTACCTTCCAACGTTCTAGTGCTTGGATGACGTGTGCATATCCTTGAAATGATAACCCACTTAATAGTTAAATCAGATGTATGACCTGATAATTCATGACCTCGACCAGTAATTAAAATTTTTCAATACTTTAAATAATTTAAACTGATGTTCTATCTATGGATTTTGTTTTTCAGAAAAACAGGGTGTTGCTGCAGGAAATGGAACCGTGACTATTGAGCCTTTTACAGGAAATCAAACCACCAAACAACACTTCTCCCATGTTTGTGTATAGTTCATTACACATGAACAAAGGTGTTGATGTTGAATGTGCAATGACCTCATTTGATTACTAACCATTGAGGTCAATTGTTAACCAATGTGAGGTCCATCACCTTTGATGACAGCAAGGACCAAGGTACCCTGATGCATCCTGTTGGGTGTGAATTAATGAGCTGTTTTCAAACCCCCCATAGGATCCCGCATTCAAGGAGCCATAGTGATTTCCCATTGTTGTTGGCGAGATATACTTTTATTAGGGTATACAAGCTTCAAGGCATCATAAGACTCTGATCTTGCACCCAGATAACTTGCTGATGCCGATGGGCGAAGATTGTTGGAAGGAGGGCCTTAAGAAATCCCACATTAGTCCAATAGGAACAATCTAGGATTAATTGAAAACACAATTTATTGTGAGGATCCTAAAGGATCTACTGACTTATAATTTTAATGAGCCTAGGGCAGTCCATGCTTGCCAAATTTCAATTTTAGAGAGTCTGAAACACTTGGAAATGAAGACATCGGAGGGCTCCTTTTTCGTAACTAGTCCATTGGGCCCAGAAAAATGAATGGACCTATACCCAATAGACATTATTCTCATGGTTTACCGAGCACGACAAGGAACAAAGTGAGCTCATTGTGTCAGCAGGAAATCAGGGAGAGATAGTGGAAGGAATGACTCCTCTCACCATCTCCAACTCTCTTTTCTTCACAATTTCTTCCACAAATTCCTCCTTGGATTGGGATTTTTTATATAACTTGAGTCTATACCCATTCACTAAGAAGGTAAAATTCCCATCATCAATGGTTATAACTTGAACAGAGCCATTATCAAAAACTTTCTTAATTTCATAGGAGCCCATCCAATGTGCATTAAGTTTCCCTTTAAAGTTATTAAATTTTGAATCATACAACAATGCCCAAACTTCCTCTTTGAATTACTTCTTTTTAATGTATCTGTCATTCCATTTATCACATTATTTTTTAATCAAGTTATTATGCTGAAAAGCATCTTGCCTAATCTCGTCCAACTCATTGAGCTGCAAGATTCGCTGCTACTGAGCTTCATCAAGGTCTATACCCAATTTGTTTCCATCTTAAAAATCATGATCTGAAATTCAATGGGCAATAAAAACTTGCTTTCCATACACCAATTCATATGGAAAAAAGTCAGTGGTATTTCTCCATGTGATCCTGTAGGCCCACAATGCTTTAGGAAGTCAGTCAAACCAATCCTTCTTATGTAATTGCACTGTCTTGGTAAGGATTGTCTCCAACATCTTATTTGTTGATTCCACTTGTTGATTCGCCTGTGGATGATAAGGGGTGGACTTCCGATGACTGATCTTATATTTTTGCAGAATTCCCTGCATAAGGTTTGATAGAAATTGAGCACCTTGGTCAGTGACTATCTCCATAGGTACCCCAAATCTTATAAAAATATCAAAAAATAAAAAATAAAAAAATGTACCACTACTTTTTTTGTTGCTCTAAGTAGTGCTCTTACCTCCACCCACTTTGTAACATATTCAGTACAAACTAAAATATACTTCTTACCTTTGGACATAGGGTTGATGGGACCTACAAAATCAGGAGCCCACCTATCAAAAGGTTCTATGAGAACCTGTGGATGCAAAGGCATCTCATCTGATGGTACAGGCCACCCCATTCTCTGGTAGCTGTCACACTTCCAGACATATTCTCTTGCATATTTAAAAAGACTTGGCCAATAGTAACCTGAGTGAAGGATATTGTAAGCTATCCACTTGTTTGCAAAGTGTCCTCCACACGGTTCATCATGACAGGCTCTCAAAATTTCATAGATATCATCTTCGCTAGCAGACATGCAGATAATCAAATCAGGTCCAGTGAAAAAAAGATCTCCCCTAATCCAAGAGTAATCATCACTTTTCCTAATAATTCTCTTTTTCTAATTAGATGAAAAGTAAGGGGGCAACTTTCCTGTAGCAAGATAATTGGCCATATTTGCAAACCAAGGTGTTTTAATAGAAATAGCAAACAAATTTTCATCAGGAAAATTATCATTAACAGGAACATCCTCACCTACATGGTTGAGTGTAAATAAGAAATTAGCTAGCTGATTTTCCTTTGCTGGCCTATCCAATACTGTGATGTTAAATTCCTGCAGCAACAAAAGCCACCTAGTAATCCTGCCATTAGTAACTGGTTTATTCATGAGACATTGAAGGGAAAAGTGATCGGTGTGTACAAAAACTTCATAGCCCATGATGTGATGTCTAAACTTATTAATAGCATAAATTACAACAAGGAATTCATTTTTAGTTACCATGTAATTCATTTCTACAGGAGTAATTTTTACTAACATAATAAATAGCATGGGTTACAGGATCCTCCTTTTGGCCGAGTATTGCTCCTATGGTTGAATCAGAGGCATCAATGGAAATATGAAAGGGTAATTTCCAATCTAGGCATCTCAAGGCCGGTGCTGAAGAATATTTTCCTTGAGCGTATCAAATGCAGCTTGACACTCATCATCCCAATGAAATTCAACTTCTTTAGTCAATAGTTTAAATAATGGAGAGGCTACCTTTGTAAAATTTTCAACAAACCTTCTATAGTAATCTGCATGTCTGAGGAAATTTTGGACTCCCTTTTGGTTGGTTGGTGGGGCCAGCTTTGCAATAACTTCAATCTTTGTTGGATCAACTTTAAATCCTGCAGTAGAAACATGATGGCCCAAAAAAATACCTTCATTCATAATCATAAAACATTTTTCATTACTTAATGAGAGATTAGTTTCTCTACATCTCTGCAAAAATTTCTTAAGATTATGTAATGCCTCTTCAAAAGTATCACCCATAATTGTAAAGTCATCCATATAAACATCTACGCAATCATGCAAAAGATCAGAGAAAGTACCAAGGGCTGCCCATTGGAATGTGGCTAGTGCATTGCATAGACCAAATGGTAATACCCTATATGCATAGGTAGACCAGGGACATGTGAATGTAGTCTTTTCCTAGTCTTTTGGAGCTATCCTAATCTAATTGTACCCGTTGAATCCATCTAGGAAGGAATTTCTTTTTTTCCTACTAAAGTGTCCAGCACTTGGTCTATAAAAGGAAAGGGAAAGTGATCTTTCAAGGTAGCCTTATTTAGTTCCCTTTAATCTACACACACTTGCCATTTACCATTCTTTTTTGGGGAAATAACCAATGGATATACCCACTGTCTATCTGACATAGGATAGATGAACCCTACATTTAACAATTTCTGTAATTCATATTTCACAATTTCCCTAAAATGGGGTTCATCCTCCTTTGTGGCTGTCTCATAGGCCTAGCTTTCTCTTCTATAGAAATATGATGAATGCATGTGTCTGGGTGGATGCCTCTCATATCTGCTTTTCCTGTTCATAGGTCAAGGCAGAATTGATATTCAAAGGTTTTTTAGGAAAGATATCAATTACCTTACTCCCCCATTCAGTCATGGAAAATGCAAGAAATGCAAATAATAGGGTTGAATGTAGTTCGGCTTCTGTATTATGCTCATGAAAATCCTGCAGATTAGTAATGATATCTAAATTATGACTAGATTGCCTTTTTCCTTTCTTTTAAAAATCAAGGTTAGAAATACAAAAATTTATCAAATTCTCTTCTGAATTTTCTTTAAGGGTCATAGCTTGGGCAATTGTCAAAAATGGTTGGGTATATTCTGAATCATGCTCTTCATCTTCAACCCAATGTTTATTTTCTGATCTTAAGAGAGGTTGAGCAAGGGGATAAAAATTAATGTGCTTTGTTTCATCTCCATGAGTGATAGTCATGTTTCTGGACCTACACTCTATATAAGTGTCGTGGCTAACCGCTATTTCCCCAAGATCAAAGGATGCCCTACTAAATTTGTTTTGAGTTGAAGAATGTAAAAATCTATAGGGTACTTCCAAGAATCTAATGAGATAAAAATGTCTTCTAATACCCCCTCTGACTTTACCTTAGACATGTCTGCTAGCTCTAACATGGTAAGAGTAGGAAATAAGTCAAAGGTTCCTATTCGAGATAAGGTCTCCATATTCATCACATTAATGGTTTCACCCAAATCAATTAAAGGATTCTTTATAGGATTTCCATTGATAAAAGTGGTAACCACATGGATTCCAGGGTTTGCATATTTTTCAGTAACAAATCTGGTAGACATTAAACTTGCAAGCTTTCCACCTACTTGAATTGTAGATAGTTCTTTCTTTTGTCTTCTTGGTCTCTTCGTACATAGCTCCCTTACTATTTTGGCAGAGATTGGGATATCCTTAATTTCTTGCAGCAATAGGATATTAATGCACACATTTCTCAGTTCAGTCACAACATCAAACTTGGGCTGTTTTAGTGTCATTTCCAACCTCTCTAGAAAAGGAGGCTAGATCGTATGGGATGAGGAAGGTTCTTGTGGCCTTGAAGTAGGTTTTTCTACTGGTTCATGTGTGGTTACAACTTCAGGGATTTCTAGAGTATCTTCCTCCACAATCTCTTCAATTCTTCTAGGCTGAGTCACCACTTTTACAGATCTAAGCTGGATTTCCTGCAACGACACATCAAATTCCTGTAATGCAGTAGAATAAATTTTCTGCAGCGACTGTTGTGCAATATAATAGGTAGGAAATGTGGGATAAGTTACCAATCCAATGTTGTGAGGGGATTAGATGGATTTATTATTGGGGTTATACATTTGTTGGGTAGGAAGTCGCGTAGGAAAAGGTTGATTTGGTGGGGCAGGCAACTGAAGTTGCTATTGTTGAGGTTGAACCTTTTGCTATTGTGTGGGATGCGATGGATAAAAGTTTTGAGAAGGAAACTTTTGTGTGGTAGGGTAAGAAAGGTTGCCCCACCAAGGCTGTTGTGAAGGCCAAGGTTTCCAAGGCATTGGAATATCCCACATCTGATTTTGAGTGGAATGCTCAGCTTCACAGATTCTGCATGCCTTTATACTATCTGCAGGACATTCCCTCGAGGCATGCTCTTCCTGCATTTCGAACAGAACACGGCCAGGGCTTTCTCAAGTTCCTCCTATTTTCCCTGTTTCTTCTTAGCCTGCAATAATCTAACTGAGAATATATTGTGCTAAGAATATCAGTTTTAAGATTTTCAAATAAATTACCCATTTCAGCTCTTGTTACTCCAGCTCCAGCAACTAACTTGACAAGCCTGGAAGAAGTATCTCTTGTTCCTCCTCCAATTTTAGAATTTACTCTTGAATATCGCTGATATATCTCACATACCTCATCATAGCCCAACTTTGATATGTCACCTCCTCCCATTAAGTTGAAAATCTCCAGAGATTTTGGTCTGATTGCTCGGAGAAAATTTGTTCTTTTAGTATCCTTGCTCTGTTGATTCATCTTGGATCTCTGTAGATTATACTGAAATATCTCCACCAAGTCCTAAAGACTCTCCCGCTCCTTCTGAATCATGCCAAAGATTTCTTCTCTGAGGTCCCTAGTCTTGCAATAATCTTGATATTTATTCAAGAATACCTTTTTCATTTCATCCGAGGGTGTAATGGAGTTTGAAGCCAATGCCATAAACCACCTGAGAGTTGCATCCTTCAATGTTGCAGGAAACAAATTCAACTTCTAAGCATTGGAAGAATAGTCATAGCTCCAGCATAATACATCGAACTCAAACAAAAAGGCATCAAGATCTTCACTAGGAACCCCACAAAAGTTAGGCAAGGCTGACGGAGGAATGTTCTTCATCTAAGTAGCTCCACCAGTCTCCCTGATAGGGAATTCGAATGCGACCAATTCTTCTTCCTTCTCATCATATCCATCTTTGTGACTAGTCCCCCCTTCATGAGCCATTCTGGACCAAAAGGAAGTGGGACCTTTGTAAACTACAGATTCTGCGGAATCAATGGTTTGAAATTCTGGTTCTTGAATAGGATTAACAAGGAATTCCTTTTTAGACTGACCACTGAGAAAAGATGTTGTCTTCCTTGTGAGAGGAGATTCAAAATCGGCATCAACAAAATATTTTCCTACAAAATTTTCTATTGTAGAAGTAGGAATATGTTCTGGGCTCTTTTTAGGACCACAGACCTCCTGTCTGGACTCTTCTTCCTTTGTTGCCTTATGTTGCAGACTTCTTTTTCCTTGCCAGTGTATTAGTAAGTGAAGTGGTGCTCACACCACCACAAAAGACATTTTTAGATGTTGGACCCTATCATCTACTATACAAACAAATTCAAAGAAAATTACTTACCAAACAATTAGGACAAGGCTATGGCGAATTTCTGACCTCCACAAGTGCGTAGGCTTTGCGTTTCATCTTACCACTTCGACTCCCCTAGTCTTGAAAACTAAAAACAATACATGTGATATAGAAACACTTCAGTATTATCCCTTAGCACCTCCCCAACAACGGCGCCAAAATGTTGAGTCAAATTATAGACTTATAATTTGATTAACATAAATCATCAACTAAGGGCAGGTAAGCTTGTGAGATGATGTGAAAAATATATGCAGGCTTAACAATGTGGGTGCTTATTAATCTAACTAGTGAACAATACAAAACTAATGCCTCTTTTCTACATCAACATTTAGCACCAAAGGCTATGGAGCATATGGAAACATCCCTCTACATCTCTTAGTATCGCTGATATTGATTAGGAAAAGATAGACAAATCAAACTTACAACAATTTAAGAAGTTCACTCAACATTGTAAACAAAATCTTGATTAAATGAAATCCACACGTTAACATGAAACTCATTCATTCAATCATTGTTGCTAATATTTCAAAAAGAGTACATTAGTTGTAGGAATATATTACTACTACATAATAGAAATAAAATGCATACACACTAAACTACGAGAGTTGTGAGTAAAGGGGGCCCTCCCTTACTCACAACCCCTTCAAATTAGAAGAGCTTGCTCAATGAAATAGAAAGAACATATAATATTGTATTAATCTGAAAATGTAACATTCAAGTACAATCAGATATATAGTATCAGCTAAAGCCAACCCAACAACCCCCTACCATATAAACTAGAACCAAATTTATACAAATACAAAAGCCCATATGTGGCTAGAACTAAGAAAAACTACTAATCTGATCCATTGGCTAACAGTCCTGCTACAAAATATCAAATTTAGCTATGCTGAGTCTAATCCATAACTGAAATCATGGATTAGATGAAATTCATTACATGGTTGTAACTTTCCTTCATACGGCCAACGAGAGGAGGTCTGCAAATCTGGGCAGTTTAGTTGGCAGATCTGAAATGGCCAATAGGACAACATCCATATGTGATAGAGTCCCCACAAAACCCATGTTCTCGTTTGATTTAGAAATTAGTGGAACATAGCTAACCGCCAATTTTACTCCAGCAAATCTGGGCGGTTGTAGGAAATCAACATTTGCAGGAAATCTGAAGCATCTGCAGGAATTAGGATCACACAATCTGTCTGCAAGAAATGTGGGGTTGTTTTGAATCAAAGAAAATCTGCACAAGAACTCTAGATTAATTGGCATGATAATTCAATAAAGAACATCTAGCTTTAAGGAATGCTTAAGGTTAAGGTAAAAGACATTTTTTCATGTTAATTTACATACCTTCAGTGTATGGAACCCTTTTGGCAAAAACCTAGGTATTATAATAGAAATAGGAATAATAGGGGTTAAAGATAGTTCAAAATGGGAGAGGTAAAGTATAGAAAGGGTGTCAATATTGGGAAAAACCAAGCCCCAATAGTAACATGACAAAGGACATCGCCGCATGGGAGAAGATGAACGAAGCCTTGATAGCTCATTTTGTACCACAAGGTGCGAGAGCTAAGATAAAGTTCTTTAAGAAAATAGGTAGCCTGCGAGCACATGTGAGGAATTATTCAATTCTGATGTTGGAGCATCTGGATATGGCTCAGAGGGATAGGTTGTTTAATTTTGTGATTGGGTTTCAACCATGGCCTCATGTTGAAGTAAAAATGTAGAAGGTTCAGTGTCTTGAAGAAGCCATCACTGTTGTAGACAAGCTTCTAGTACTGTGAATGCAAGAAAAAAGGGGAGGAGTAGGGTGAGAGGAGGAAGAAACCAAATAAAGGGAAAGAGAAGCTCACGAAAGAAGATGGAACAAAGTCGAGCGTCTTTCTGAAGGAGAAAAAACCTCTTTTGCATTGGTTGTGTAGTGAAGAGCATAATAACAAGCATTTTCATTACTGTAGAAGGCGATAGTTTGTAGCAAGTCAAGAAGGAAGATAGAGTACAAGGTTCTCATGCATCAAAAGTTATGCAGGCTTTAGGACCAACTACAAAGAAGAAAGCTACCTTGAAACATGATCTAGAAAGGAGGAAGCTAAATTTCGTGAAGATGGATGTATTTGGGAGCCCACTAATTCCTATGTTGGATAGTGGAGCGTATCACAACTTCATGAAGGAAGATGTGGCTAGGAGATTGGGACTGAGGTTCATTCCAACTAATGCATCTTTTAAAGCGGTGAATTCAGAAGGAAGTAGAGTCCTTGGGATAGTGGCAGATGTTCTGATGAAGATTGAAAGTTGGGAAGGAAGGGTGGATTTTTCTATCATTAGGATGGATGTCTATGAAGTTGTACTTAGCATAATGTTTATGATTGAGCAAGAGGTTGTGCTACTACCGCACTTGGGGAAACATTTCATTCATGTAGGAATGAAGTAGACAATGATCGTTCCTACCGTGGGAGCCATGGGAGGAGAATGCAGGATTACAACCATTTGTGTTGAGGTAGGAGAACTGGAATATGAGGATCATGAAAGGTTGGATCAGGTGGATTCCATGGTCATGGAACACTTGAAATTGATAACATCATTGTTATATGGTATTCTAAGTTTATCGGATAGGCCAAAGATGATGGATGCAAGGACTTGCACTGGAGAGTGTGAGGTTGTTGATGCCTAGACTTCTACTGTTGAAGAGTGCAGAGGGGATGAGGAACAACATGAAGAGGAGTATTTGGATTTGGAGGAAGAAGTTTTTGATAGATGGATTGAGAGTTTGGAGCAGAAATTAGATTGAGAAGAGCATGGAGATGGAGGGATGTTTGTGGACTAGGATGGAATCGTGAAGATGGAATCGTGAGTATGGGTAGGTGTTGCTATATATATTTGATAGATTATATTGTAGAGAAGTATGGAGTGTTTATCCTAGTATAGGTGGATTCTTCTCGGAAATGAAGAGAGATGACCTTTTGATGTGGAAAGGGAAGTCATATGACTTCCCTACGCCACCATCATTTTGAAGCTCATTAAGGAGATGGGCTCACTATTACTTGCTCAAGATGGTGAGACCCTTAGGAGCTTGAGATGCCATTCAATGGCACTTCATGATGAGTAGAACTAGAGAAAAGATTGTGTGACAGGGAAGAGGTGACAATGGTCGCACATGTTTGAGTGCATGTGTTCTTGTGGAGTTGACGCTATGGTAAGATTAGCTACCTGACTAGTCAATTGCATGAGGGGATCCAACACATGTCATTCTTACAAGTTGCAATAGATGCATGGATATGGGATATATGTCAGAGATGAGATTCTTATGTATTAATGAAGATAGTTGATGCGAAGGTTGTTCATGATGAGGACAATCTTCACACTTTGGTTAAGAAGTTTGTCGAGGCAGGCCTTGTCGAGGATGAAAACCATTTTCAAATGGGGGAGGATGTCAAGCCCTTAGGCTAGGCACAAGAATGCCTTAGTTAGGATGGGTCAAGTGTGGTGGTACAACTTGGTTGGCACAAAGAGTGCACTTGAGACATATTCAATGAAAAGTATTTGGTGAGACGAGCACATGAAAATGCACCGAACATGAGTTCGGTAGATGATTGGAAAAAATTAAAGAGTTAGCATGACGAGGGAACCTAGCCAAGGTGCACCTCACTAAAGATGGTGGGCACCTAGTCAAATTGTGCTCGACCAGCGACAAGGTGTACCCAGTTTATACACACCTGCCCAATTTGGGAAGGTACATCACTGAGGATGAGACATGAAGGCACATGATCACAGGTGAACCAAACAAAAGTCTATATGTGAAAAATGATGCAACATAATTTGGGGTTTATTGTCAGGTCGAATGAAGGTAGGTTGGATCGAATGCCCAACCGACACATTTTGTGGAAGAGACACAATTTTTCATGTAGTGCGACTCATATAATTAAGATGATAGGAGAGTAGTTATAACATCAATCAACTGAAGATCAACAAACTCTCAATGCAAGACAAGAAGGAGATGGTGAAAGAAAAAGAGAGTTGTGTCTCACGAAGGATTTCGCTCTCTAAAGCAGGTTGTGGAAGGAAGTTGTGTGAGCTTGTGGAATGAAGTATTGTTGAGGGTGGTTTTCCATGGGTTATATCCTATGTTGCACGGGGACCCATCCCCCCCAAAAATACTCACATACCTTGTGTCCCCACGTTCCAGGGACTTTTGGACCCTTAGGAAACATCCCCAAACTATTGGGGACTCCATTGGGGACTTGGGGACTTGCTAGCCATCCCTAAGACGTTCCGAACAGATTTCACGGATGTTCTAGACATATTTTAGGGATGTTTATGGCAAATTTCAAGGGTTTTCTTAGCAGATTTCAGGGATGTTTTGGGAAGGTTTGAGGGATAATTCAAGAAAAAAAAATTAATTTTGACAATCATGGACATTCATGATTGAAAAACATGATCATTTTTCCCATTCATTTTTTTTGGAATGCATTCAACTAAATTTTTTGTACAAGTTGCAGCTCAAAACATCGGTTTTGTATGATGGGTTTCATTTTGGATTTCTAGTGATTTAGATATTGGATTTTCAATGGTAAAATTAAAAAAATCACCCTCCATGTCAAGAAAACAAAAAATACAATGTATTAAAAGGATGATCCTTGTGGTTACTTTTCTTGTTCTTTCTTAGGATCATCTCAACTTTTACATATTGTATGTGGGTTTCAAGGACTCATTCAAGTTCAGTGCTTCCATCATCACAACCCCAAGCATTGTGAAAAAAATAAGATATTTATGAATTGGATGGAGTATTAAATGTTTAAATAAATTCCTATTCAATCCCCTTTTTAATCTAAAATATTAATTTAATATCATTAGAAAACCAAATTATTTTAGTGGTTTTCAACACAACTACAAAAGTTTGCAAAACCTATTGAAAAGGGAATGACTTTTGTGTTTAACGTATTCTTCATTAGTAGGAAATATGAGGAAAAAACTAATATAAAGACAATTCTCCTTGATAGATTTTTCATGGACCTTATTACAAATTTAAAGTAGTTACAGTTAAGTTTCCTAAAGCTAAAGCTCATGTCTAGTGGCCAATAATGGAATGCCACTCAACCCCTTTTCAAATTGTTTGATATTTTAATTGGCGAGTGTTATATATCCATTCCCAACCCCCCGTCCCCTAAAAAATTTGGGGGTGTGCTCTAGCTGTTCTATGGACTTGTCCCCCATTCCCTATCATTCCCCCATCCCCAATACTAGTGCAACATAAGTTATATCTATATTGAGGTTGTGTGAAGGTCAAAGGGCTACAACTTGGTTATTTATTGGGTTTCATTGTGGGTTTCTAGTTGAAGGGATGTAACTTGGTTATTGTATATTTGTACTAGAGAAGGGTTGTGGTAGGGAACTGTTTATATCTTGGCCCAATTGAACTGAATTCCATGATAAACAGAAGTTTAGTATATTGAAGTTTTATAGTCGAAGAGCAGTTTGGAAATTGTTTTGTGAGTTCCCCCTCTTGTTTATTGAAGTGTTATTTCTGTACATTATTTGTGTTGTTAATAAATGAATGTGATTATTATTGAAGTTAAGTTTTGAAATTGCTATTGTAGTGAGATTTGATTAACACTAGTTTCACAAGTATAATGTATCAGTCTCGCTACAGGGTACATTGCCTAGAGGCATAGTACGAGCATTAGTAAACTCAAGTTGGTTTCACCATTGAGGAGAAAGTGCATAGGTGCCACACATCTCAGTGGAGTCGGGAAGCTCATAGCTTAGAGGTGCACCTTGGGGCATGGTACCATCATTTTGATTCTACACATTTTGACGGGACTAAAGAAACCTCACCAAGTTTTAAGGATTATACCATGTCTTTGGGAGGGAAATTGAGCCTCTTCATCCTAAAAGACTTCATCCTTTGGGGGACAATGCTCTTCTTAGATGGTTTTGTTTACATTTGGCATACCTTCCTTATTGTCTTATTCTCCTTTATCTTGTGGATGAAAAGTGACTTTCTTGTAATTTTCTAGGCTAAGGAGTTGGTGTTGACTTTGCCTCTACTTGAGCCAACCCAAATAAATTATCAGTGGAGGTATATAGCTTGCTTGTACAATGAGATTACCATGTTTGAATTTTTATCATGCAATAGTAGTCTCCCACTTCTGAATCATTCATGGCAATGGCGGGAATTAGTCTTTTCCATTTTTTTCTTTTTTGCCTCTATATATTCTCTCTGTTCGTCAACTCTATTTTTGGTCACCTCACTAGTGATGGATAACCTCCAAGTCATTGTCATGAGTAGGGCTCAACATGAGATACTTCTTCCTAGATGGTTCTAGTCACCATGCTCCTTCCTCATTAATTCCTATGAACATTGGTTTTGGTTGTTACATCTTGTAGGCTCAGCTATGAGATTGCTTAGTCATTTATCCAACACATCCTTCCTCTAATATTTTGCTCCTGGACTTAACTAGTACCACCCTAGTGTCAAAACCAATTTTCTCTCTTTCTATATCTACCTTTTTATATTGTTTTAATTATTCTTTTCTCGTTCTCTCAACATCTACACACTCATGTTAGATATTTTTGTCCTCGCTATTATGTCACTAACTCAGCACAACTCATACCTTTCCTTGATTTGTGCTAGCATTTTCTCATGTAGCCTTTGCTTTTGCCTCTTGAAAGTCACTTCTTCTCATGCTAGAGCTACCATGGCGATCATATTTCCAAATCCTTCATTCTTTGGTGCTTCACCAGTATTCATATCTCTTGCACTCTAGGTAGCTACATGTGGGCATAGTTGTCTCGTAGTTTCATAGCTTTTTCATGAACTTTTCCACTTTAGATGTCATTTATTTCCATATATTTTGCAATTTATGAGGTTTCTATGATGATTATGAAGATATATTCTTACCTTGGAACCCCCTCTCTTGGACTTATGAACGCGTTTTGAGGATTTGTCCACCTATTTAGCCCCTTTTCACTTCATGGATGTGGATGTATAAACATCTAGGACTAGACATTGGCTTGGTTGAGGGAATTTGTTTCTATGTGAACAACCTTACAT
The DNA here is from genome assembly GCA_000404065.3 of Pinus taeda. Taxonomy (NCBI): domain Eukaryota; kingdom Viridiplantae; phylum Streptophyta; class Pinopsida; order Pinales; family Pinaceae; genus Pinus; species Pinus taeda. The sequence goes on along the minus strand of APFE030784138.1, from coordinate 44,406 downwards.
TGTTTTGGGGCTTCTGCCCTAGATTTGGAACTTTACATGTGTGTATAGATACCTCTTAGATTCATAGCTATTTCATCAAATTTGCCACTTTATATGCCCTTTATTTTTTAACATGGAAATTTCTACCTTTTACTTTTGATGATGCTAAAGTAGTGTCAATGCGTCCCTTGTTTTCTCATCCCGATTTTGTTCGCCTCATGTCCTTGCTAGGTATTATGTGTCACCTTATACCTCCTAAAGGTAAAACTCTAACATGGCCATTATATGATAATAACCTATTTTGGTAACGGTATTACCATTCTCACATCTTTCGCATCCTTCAACAAGTTGCAACATGAAGACACTTCTTTTGTTAAATATAAGTATAACATTTCTATTTATTCTTCCTTTTTTTTATGCATTTCACTTAGTCTTGCTTCTTAACACCATTCCTATCTATTTTGTTAAGCATTAACCCCCCCCCCCCCCTCTTATGGATTCGACACTTTTTGGCCAAGGACCCTATGGGATGACTCTATGATTGTTCATGTGGCATCACAATTCGTAAGACAATTTCATAGATGGTAGTACACATGTCCCAGGGCATTGCGTACAGATCCCTTTGCACTTTCTAGCTCCATGCTAGCATTGTTGCTTCAAAAAAGTAGTTGCTTCTTTGGTTTTCTTCTCTCTCCTTCTACCACTTTCTTGTAATTCTTATATGCTAGATCTTGGAGGATGATTTAGGATAAATATGAGCTTTTGTAGGTTGCATTTGAGTTTATCACCATAGAAACCCTATACATCTTGGTGGTGTGAAAGGGTTTTGATTTGGAAAATCATATCGCTTGTAAAAGCTATCTTACATTTGGATTCTGTTAGTTGTATCCTATTATAAAAGTTTTTGAAAGTACATGTTACATTAATTCTACATATACTTATGCCTTCAGCCATAGATATAACCGATAAAAATCTGTTAAAGTGGCTAAAATAGGCTACCGAGTTTTACTTTTTTATTTCTATAATTTCTTGTTTTTAAAGGAAGTTTTATGACAAGGTTTAGCAGATTTAAGGTCATGACTGTTTTGGAATAATTTCTCATTGGATAATCATCTAATGAACTAACCATAATAGCTCGAAGAGAGTATATAAATTAAATTCATATTTACTTAAGTAATGACCATAATTCATAGCACATATATCATAATAAATTGATGGTCACAATAAAATGACATAGCTGACCATAGATTTTGTTTTTCATGCCGATGGAATCGTACATTCTACCTAGTAAAACTACTTTATGTTGGACTTCTCGTTTATTAAACGGAGGGAAGTAGTTCCTTAGGTGAGAATGGTAACATTTCAGTGTTAGTCTCTTACTTGTACCTTTGTGAGGGCATTGCATTTAGTTGTAATATTGTGCAATAACAATTGTCTTACGATATCCATCTTATCATATGTTTCATAAGCTAGATAATATTCTATCTCCATGTTACTTAGGTTGACTCCTCTTGGCTTATTTCAATACTCACATATGATAGTTTAATTGTTGCCTTAATATTGTAGTCATTAAACATGTTTGTCTGCTCTCCCATTATTCACAACTTGACATACATATTTTCTTCTTATAGTGTATTTTTCTTTGCCTCTCTTTGTTATGTCATCACTTACATATGCTCTAATAGCTTCAAATTATATTGATTATCGAGGTGTGCAAGTTATATTAGTGTTAGCACCTTTTACCTTTGCGGGAGTATTTATAACATTGGATCTCCCTTGTTATTTTGAGCCCCATTATAACATTGTTGCTACTTTCCTTCATTGGTGACTCAACAAAATAGCTGCTAGTTTTGGTTTCTTCTCTCACCTTATATCACTTTTCCTATATATAGAGTTGATTTTTCCTTTGCCTCTACTTGCACGAACCCAAAAGTATTATCAGTGGAGGTATATAGCTTGCTTAGACAATGAGATTACCATATTTGAGTTTTTAGGATGCAATAGTAGTATCCTATGGATGTATGATTCATGGTATTGGCAAGAATTTTTATTTTCTCATTTGGTCTCCTCTCTTTTTGGTCATCGCAATAGTGATAGATTCCCTCTAGCTCATTGTCTTGTGTTGGGCCCAGTTTGAGATACTTCTTCCTAGATAGTTCTAGTCACCATGCTACTTCCTCATTGTCACTTCCTTGGAAGGTTGGTTTTGGTTATTGCATCTTGTAGACTGCAACTATGGGATTTCTCCAACATATTTTAAATCCTTCAACAAGATCCAACATCAAGACATCTCTTTTTCTTCAGTGAATTATAAATCTCGTAATTCTAATTATTCTTCTTTTCATTTTTTCATTTCATTTATACTTCTTGCTTAAGACTACTCTTATCTAGCTTGTTAAGCATGGACCTTGTTTTATGTATTCGACATGTTTTGGCTTGGGACAATAGGAGATGATTCTATGATTGTTCATGTGGAATCACATTCCATGAAGCAGTTTCATAGTTGAAGTGATATTACACACATGCCATGGAATTGGTCACATCATTTAAGGCCCATTTAGGCAATTTTTTCATGCATGGGAATCCTTTCAACATTCCATGTTGAATATCCTTGAATGCCCATCATCTTTATAGTTATTGTGCACTGGAATAGAGCTCCTAATTCTTTGCAGACACGTCTACTTGATATTTTCGAACATGTGGCTTCATTATTTTTGACTTGGAGAGGGTCATTTCATAATTTTTGGAGGTCACTTGTATGACTTTTAGGGTCTATTCTTACATTCAAAACCTCTCCTTGGACCTATGTGATATTTTGGAGGAGCTCTCAATTTTTTTGGCCCTTTTCACTTGATGTGTCTAGCATAAAAAGACCTCCAACCATAAATCCCTTAGGGTTATGTGCTCGAACTTGCTGTAGTTAGGTAGAGGGGAGCTTAGTGGAACGACTTGGTCGACATGAAGAGTGCACCTGAGACAAGTTCAGTGGAATGAATTTGGTAAGATGGGCACTTGAAGAGCATGCGAGAGAGGAGTTCGGTGGAACGACTTGGTGAGTCGACACTACAAGGGCACCAAGTCAGGCGTGCTCTATCGAAGACAAGGCGTGCCCAACTGAAGATAAGGTCCTCCCAGCTAAGACGTGATCCTCGATTTGCAAAGGCAGATGACTGAGGAGAAGATGCAAAGGCACATGAAAAAAGGTGACCCAAAAGAAAGTTTTGTGACAAATGATGCAACATAATTTGGGGTTTACGATAAGCCCAAATGAAGCAAGGTCACCTCAAATGCCTAAATGATGCATCCCTTGGAAGAGGCATGACAATTCATGAAGCACAATATATGAATGGTCCTCACTATAGCCAAATATATGAAGCACAATATATGAATGTTTCTCACTAGAGCCTAATATATGAAGCACAAGATCAACGAATGGATGCCTTGGAAGAGAAATTAGAACGATTGGCAGAAGCAATAAGAGCATATAAGAAAAGCGTTGGCCTCGATGATGTTGTTGCCAATGTTCATCAGAGACATAGTGCACATGAAAGATTTTGGAAGTTGAAGGAATTCTTGGAAAACCTCTCTACTATCGTGACGAATGAGTTAGCAGTTTTGAAGAATGTTGTTGGGAAGGGTTCGTTTAAAAATTCTATCCATGTGAAAGTAAACAAACCAAAACCATGCAATGGTGCGAGGAACACAAAAATATTAGGGAAATTTTCTCAGGATATGGAGCAGTACTTGGACTAATTGGGTGTAACTTGGGAGGGGGGGAAATAAGAATTGTTTTATCATTGTTAACAAAGGATATGAATATTTGGTGGATAAGGCGAGAAAAACAAATTGCTTTCGATAACATGATGGAGAAGATGGAAGAAGATGAAGGAAGCCTTGATAAGATGAGACTTGGGGTGCAAGAGCGAAGGAGAAGTGCACTAAGCAAAGAGGGAGCCTGTAGGCACATGTGAGGGAGTATTCAAGTTTGATGTTGGAGCTTGTAGATATGGATGAGAAGGATAGGTTATTCAATTTTGTGATCGGGTTGCAACCATGGGCTCAAGTTAAAGTAAAGAGGCAGAAGGCTTAGTCTCTTGAAGAAGCCATTGTTGTTGCAGAGAAGATTCTATATTACCTTGAATGTAAGACTGAAGGGAAGGAGCAAGGCGAGAGGAGGAAGAAAGTGGATAAAGGGAAAGAGGAGCCTTTGAAGGAAGATGGAATGAAGTGGGGTGGCTTTCTGAAGGGGAGGAACACATGACCAATTAATTTCCATTAATGCAGAGGGTGGTAGCTTTCCATCAATTCAAGAAGGAAGAGACGTGAGCATTAATGAAGGAGGTTGACTCATATATATTAAATGAGGAGGAGACAACTTAGAACATCAATTAACTGAAATCTACAACATGTCAATGCAAGGCAAGGGGATAGAAGGAAGAAGAGGGCCTAGTCTAACGAAGGAGTTGGCTCTCTAAAGCATGTTGCATAATGAATTCGTGTGAGCTTGTGGAACGAAGTATTGTTGCGGGTGGTATGTCGTGGGGTATTTTTGTATTGAGGTTGTGTGCAGGTCGAAGGGCTACGACTTGGTTATTTATTAGGTTTGGTTGTGGGTTGCTAGCTGAAGGGATGTAATGTGGTTATTGCATATTTGTATTAGTGCAGGGTTGTGGTAGTGAACTATTTGGAGTTTGGCCCATGGGGCTGATGAGCTCGATGATATTTCCACCGATGCTGATTAGAGATATGATGTGTATGAAAGGTTGGGTAAGTTGGAGGAATTGGTGGGAAATATCTCTACTATTATGATGAATGAGTTAGCGATTTTGAAGAAGGTAGTTGGGAAGGGTTTGTTCAACAATTCTATCCATGTGAAAGTAAAGGAACTAGAATCATATGATGGTGTGAGAAACACAAATATATTGGGCAACTTTGTTTGGGATATAGAGCAGTACTTGGATTGATTGGGAGTGATTTTGGGGGGGCAGGGGGGAAATAAGAACTGTTATATCATTGTTAACGAACGATGTGAAGATATGGTGGACAAGGTGAGCAAAGCAGATTGCTTTGGGTAACATGACAAAGGACATCGCCACATGGAAGACTACCGTGAATGTAAGACTGAAGGGAAGGAGTAGGGAGAGAGGAGGAAGAAAGCAGATAAATGGAAAGAGAATCCTTCAAAGGAAGATGGAATGAAGTGGGGTTGATTTCCGAAGGGGAGGAGAACATTACCAAGAATTTTCCCTTAATGCAAAAGGTAGTGGCTTTGCAGTAGGTCGAGAAGGAAGTGAGAGAGAAAGGTTATTGTGCCTCGAGGGTTATGCAGGTTTTGGGAGAAACTATAATGAAGGAAGCTAACTCAAAACATGATCCAGAAAGGAGGAAGCTAAATTTCGTGAATATGGATGTAGTTGGGAATTCGTTGATGGCTATGTTGGATAGTGGATCATCTCATAGCTTCATGAAGGAAGATGTGGCTAGGAGATTGGGACTGAGGTTTGTTCCAACCCATGCATCTTTTCAAGCAGTGAATTCAGAAGGAAGTAGAGTCCTTGGAATGGTGGAATATGTTCTAGTGAAGATTGGAAGTTGAAAAGGAAATATGGACTTCACTATCGTAAGGATGGAAGACTATGAAGTTGTACTTGGCATTGAGTGTATGATGGAGCAGGAGGCTATCCCACTACTACACTTGGGGAAAATTTTCATTCATGTAGGTATGACAGAGCTAATGATTATTACTACCCTAGGAGATATGGTAGAAGAATGTAAGATGACAACTATTTGTGTGAAGGTTGGAGAACTGGAATATGAGGTTCATGAGAGGTTGGACTGAGTGGATTCGATGCTCATGGAACACTCGAAATTGATAGCAACATTGTCAGATGGTACTCTGATTTTAACAGATGATGGATGTAGTGACTTCCACTGGAGAGTGCAAGGTTGTTCATCTTAGACCTCTATTATTGATGAGTGTAGAGGGGATGAGGATCAATGTGAAGAGAAGGAGTATGTCAATTTGGAGGAAGAAGATGTTGATAGATGGTCTACGCTTGGATTAGGAACTAGGCTGAGAAGAGGATGAAGATGGAGGGATGTCTGTGGACCAGAATGGAACCGTGAAGACAGATATACCAAGCCATAATGATCTAGTTTCGATGAATTTGATGGAAAACATGGGTAGGTGTTCTTATCCATGTTTAATGAAGAAAATTTCAAAGAATTATGGAGGGTTAATACAAGGAATGGGTGGATTCTTCTTGCAGATGAGGATATATGGCCTTGTGATGTGGAAAGGGAAGTCGTATGACTTCCCCACACCACTATCTTTTTAAAGCTCATGAAGGTGATACGCTCACTATCACACGAGATGATGAGACCCCTGGAAGCTGAAGATGTCATTGAATGGCACCTCATGATGAACAGAACCGGAGGAAAGAATTTGTGAAGGGAAAGAGTAGAAAATGGTTGCACATGTTTGGGTGCATGTGTTCTTGTGGAGTTGATGCTACGGTTAGATTAGCTACCTGGCTAGTCGAATGCATGAGGGAATCCAACACATGTCATTCTAACAGGGTGAAATACATGCATAGATATGAGATATATGTTGGAGACAAGATTCTTCTTTATTGATGAAGATAATTGATGCAAAGTTTGTTTGTGATGAGGATAGTCTTCAAGCTTTGGTTAATAAGTTTGTTGAGGGGTGCGTTGTCATGGATGAAAACTATTTTGAATTTATGGAGGATGTCAAGCCCTTAAGCTAGGAACTCATGCATGCATGAGTTAGGTTGAGCCAATTTAGGTGGAATGAATTTTTTCCCACGGAAAGTATGCTCGAGACAAGTTTGATGGAATGATTTGGGTGAAACGAGCACACAAAGAATGCACCCAAGATGAATTTTGTGGAATGATTGGAACAAATTCGAAAGTTGGCATAACGAGGGTGCCTATCTAAGGCATACTAGACTAAAGACAAGGCATTCCCATCCAAGATGCGCCCAACCGAGGACAAGGCATGCCCAGATGAGAGGCGCCTGCAAGAGTTGCAAAGGCACACAACCGAAGGTGAACCAAAGGAAAGTTTGTATGTGACAAATGAAGTGATATAATTTGGGGTTTATTGTTGGATGGAACTAAGAAAGGTTGGTTTGAATGCTTATCGACACGTCCCTTGGAAGAGAAAAAATTGTTCATGGAGGGTGACTTGTATATATAAGATGAGAGGATAGGAGTTAGAACATCAATGAATCAAAGATCAACAATGAAATTGCAAGAGAGTTGTCACACAAAGGAGCTAGCTTTGTAAAGCAAGTTGCGGAAGGAAGTCGTGTGAGCTTGTGGAAGGAAGTATTGTTGAGGGGTGTATGCCCTGGTGTATTTTTGTATTGAGGTTGTGTGTAGGTTCAAGGTGTGTAACTTGGTTATTTTTTGGGTTCGGTTGTGGGTTGCTAGTTGAAGGGCAGTAACTCGGTTATTGTATATTTGTAGTAGTGAAGGATTGTGGCAGTGAACTGTTTGGAGATCGGTCCAACCAAACCAAAGTCCATTATAAACCAGAGTTTTGAATATTGAACTTTTATAGTCAATGAGATATTGGGAAATCGTATTGGGAGTTCCCCCTCCCATTTATTCAGGTGTTATTTATTTACATGATTCATGTTGTTTATGAATGAATGAGATCATTGCTAAACTTAAGTTAATTGAAGTGAATTGTAATTGAAGTTAACATCTGAAGTGGCTATTGTACTAAGATTTGATTAAACACTAATTTCGCAAGTATAAGATATTGTTAGACACATACATGGCAGACACAGAATATGAATGATAAACATTAGATTGCCTTTACTGTTCATAAGATGTTCATTTATAATACATTGTATGTGACTGTTGGATTCATCTACCAACATCTCTTGGAATCCGATGGGTGTTCACATTGCACACCAACCCATAGAGGATTAGGTTTCCAACATTCCCTCCTTAATCGGAGGGGATGTATGAGTCCAAGAAGAGAGTTGTAATACAAAATGTGCAAAAATGCATGGCAGCACTAGGTTGAATGTGCTCTCTGAAATGTTGGTATAAAGGTAGTGGTTTAAGGATGACCACCAACATTGGAACATTTAGTGAAGTTTCTGAAACTCTTCCAAATCTAGCATGAAACTGAGGTCTTTTGCTAGAGGAAGTGCTCCTCGTGTTTTGAAGAGGGAAACCTTCAACCTTGAAAGGGAGGTCTCACCCTGCATAAAAAGGGAGAACCTCAACCTGAAAAGGGAGGTCTCAACCTGTAATGGTTTAATGATGACCACAAACTTTGGAATGCTTAATGCAATTCCTGGGACTCTTCCAAAACTAGCAAGAAGCTGAAGTGTTATACTAGAGGAAGTGCCCAAAATTCTTTGAAGGGAAGTCTTAACACCACATAGATGGTTTAAGGATGATCAACAACCAAAGGCATGCTCAGGGGCATCTCTATATTTGGGTACAACATTGAATTTGGTATGGCAGGTTGTGGCTCAGGATCGCTTGATGTGGATTTGAAGCTTGTATATGACCATCATTTCCCCCCTGTCAGATACAAGGTGAGAAGATAGTGAAAACTCAACTACATGAATTTTCACTACTCGAGAACAAATCCCGTTGTATGCACGAAATATTTTTTTGGCTGTTGAAGCCCATTGCTAAGAAGTGATCCATCTAAGATGAATTTTTGTTCTTACTAGAGGCTTGTTTTTGAAGCATGTGTGAAGAATGAGTAGTTTTATGATAGTTCTTATAGGGATGAAGATCAAAACAATGATCTTTCATATGGCCAACTCTTTCACAATGTTGGCATTTCACAATCTGTTGTTGTTGCTGTGGAAGATGAGTAGAATCTGGAACAACTGAAGGTGAACTGTCATGAAGGAATCCATCACCCTAAAACTGAATGGGCTTTGAGTAATTTGGAATGTGAAAGGAAACCTCCTTATCATATCCAAGACCATTTTTGTTCTTGTTATGGACAAGCTCTTCCCAAGGTCTTATGATGGGCTTGGGAAGTGCAGGCTAAACTTTTGTATCTACCTACAAATGTGCTTCTGAAATGAGCACTTGATCTTAATCAACATTACTGAATTTATGAATTGTTGGTTGCTGATAGGATCCTGTTTCAAAGTCAGATAGGGGATTGTTCTGAACAAAAACAAGTTTAGTGATGTATTTTTTGTTGTAACTCATCTTGCGGAAGTTGAGATTCAAGCTACAAAAGATCGATCTTTTCTTATGTATTTTGCAAGCAGATTCAAATGTCTGTGAGAGTGATTTTTTCAATTTCAATTGTATCATGAATATTGGAGTGCATTAAAGTATTTGGAAACTCTAATAACTCAGTAATTCTGACCATTTTTCAAGCTCAACCAGTAAGTGCAAGTAAAAATTATGGCCTCAAAGATGGAAAATGATACCAACACAGTTTTTAGGTGTATAATTCAACTCAACAAAGATGTGAGAGGGAGATATTAATGCCTTATATAGGTCATGTGATCATATATTGTTGCTAAAGAGGATTTTAGAAATTATATTTACAATAAAACTCACAAATAGTACTTCAAATTCCACCCTCTTACACCAACATAAGCTCAAAACCTTTCAAGTGGTACCTCATTTTGAGATGTTGGAATTCGACCACAATGGTTGAGCCTACACTTCCTTTTGAAACAATATCAACTCTATAATCTTGCTAGAAACTTAGTTGATTGTACATAGATGTTCGTTGTTGGTAGTGGCACATATAAATGGTTTGAATTCAAATATCAACGCACATGGCTGGTTTGGCAACAAATACAATATACAAATAACATTGACTACAACATATAATTAACTAACACACATATGTATTGAATCTCGAACCACAATTATTCAAATAGCATGAACATAATACACAATCATCCTCAACCAATAGATATGAATCGCCTCTCAGCATCTGAATGGAACCCATAAGGCGCATATATATAAATGTTTGAAGACATTAATTAAATGACTTTAGAACACCATTGCAACGTGTTCAACACACCATTTCTATGCACAAAATACAAGACTCCATTCCAATGTAGATAATTAAGCCCATATGGCTTCGAATCCAGGGATAAACTCACTGTTCAGTATAGCACAAAACACTTTGGCTGCGTTGATGGTTGTGACAACATACATATATGGGACAGGTTCTCACAATTCTTTCACTGGTTTAGGAATAGGACAACAACCTACACAAGCTCCACAGAACAATAGAGCTCAAGCTCCTGTGAATAGCAAGACTAGAAATTTTAGGTAGAGTCTATGTCTGCATTGTAGACAACCAGGTCATAGTTAAAATGAATGTCAGTGGCAAGCTCCTTGGCCTCAAGGGCATCAAGTTGGTCATAGGTCAAATGAGTTGCCTCGACAACCCCAAAGGCATAGAGCAGATTCTATTGGAACATAGGAAGTGCTTTGTGAGAGCTGCAAAATGCCTTGTCATTTGCGAACTAAAAACACTAAAAATAAGAGGGGAAGATGATTCTATACTTGCCAGACACTAAGTTGTAACTTTTTCAAGTGCGAAGAGACAATGGTGAGCACTCAAAAATTACAGATGCAACACTGTTGGTGGCCCCTTGTTTTGTTGAACACCATAGGATAGCTACCCGTATAAAAATTATATCTTGTGGTATGTGCGACCCTCTTCAACCAAGGATTAAAGAAAATTATATCTAAATTAATGTTTGTAAAACCCTAGAAATGTATAACACTAATGATAATGATATCTAGTAGTGATAATTAGTGTATTTCATCATACTTCACATATCAGATGGGCATCTCTCTTGTGAAATAGAGTGTTAGCCACAACCAAGCACCGATTCTAATTCTCCTATCAAATATTTTGACCTGTGTGGTTAAATAGAGTTTCACAAAGCAGCTACACCTTCTGCCCGGTCTGACTGCATGGCCTATTATGGGAAGCCTACCACTTCGATGATAGGTTTGTGGGCAACAATGTCGAAGTTATGTGGAATGCATAGAAATGCCCACTCTGAGAAAGCCACAACATGTGTAGCTCAGGCCAGTGCCAATTTTTCTATTTCAAGATGATGGGAAAAGGTGCAGCGAAAGGTGATAGATTAATCGCTGACAGGATTTGCTCGGGGTAAATGTAACGTTTTTGTAGGAGGGACAATGCAAAATGAAGAGAGGACAACTAAAATAGTGCACAAAGGGTTGAATATTTAATGGTTCAATGGAATAGCACCTAGTTTGAAGAATACCACACAACTAAAGATGGGAGAAGGCCACACATCGTAGCACTGATACCATGTTAGCCACATACATGGCAAACACATAATATGAATGATAAACATTAGATTGGCTTTACTATTCACAAGATCATTTATAATACATTTTACATGATTGTTGAATTCATCTTTCAATGTCTCTTGGACTCTGGTGGTTGTTCACATTCCACACTAACCCATAGAGGATTAGGTGTCCAACATATATGTTTCTTGCGCTTGAGATACGTTCAATGAAAAGTACCTGGTGAGACGAGTGCATGAAATATGCACCCGACATGAGTTCAGTCCATGATTGGTACAAATTGGAGAATAATCATGATGAAGGTTCCTAGCCAAGGCACAACTGACTGAAGACAATGGGTGCCCAGCCGAAATGCACTCGACCATCGACAAAGTGTGCCTAGTTGATACACACCCGCCCGAGTTGCCGAGGTACATGACTGAGGATGAGATATGAAATCACATGATCGAAGGTGAACCAAACAAAAGTTTGTATGCGACAAATGGTATGACATAATTTGGGGTTTATGGTCAGCTTGAATGAACGAAGGTTGGATCGAATGCCCAACCGACATGTTTCATGGAAGAGAAACAACTATTCATGGAGGGTGACCCATATATATAAGATGAGAGGAGAGTAGTTAGAATGTCAATAAACCAAATATCAACAACCTCTCAATGGAATACAAGAAGGAGATGATGAAGGAAGAAGAGAGTGGGTCCCATGAAGGAGCTCGCTCTCTAAAGCAAGTTGCGGAAGGAAGTTGCGTGAGTTTGTGGAACAAAGTATTGTTGAGGGTGGTTTTCCATGGGTTATATTGATATTGAGGTTGTATGTGTTGATTTTGGGTAGCATTGGATGTGCTCTAGGCCTCAAATTTTTCTGCGAGGCTTGGGAACATGTATACCAAAGAACCCAGAAAACGTTTTGTAAAATTCCACCTAGAGACAATTTTATTAAAATAATTAATATTCTTTAATGGGACCCTAAGTCTAAACTTAGGAAATTAAAAATATTAATGGGTATTAATCTAATTGTGGGTGTAACTTCTAGAATAAGACGAGGATCAGGCTAAAATGATCTTAGCCATTGACTAGCTTTTAATTTGGGTTTTTGAATGTCAACGAGAACATTATTTAAGGGAGCTTGGGGGTCATTTGGAAAACACATTGAGAGATCAAGAGATCGAATTTCTAAAGTGAGAAGTTCTCAGGAGGAGGTTCTGATTGAGGATATTTCTTGCAGTTGAGGGGTAGGGATAGTATTCGGAGAGATATTTTCTTAGCCGGAGAATCATCAGCAGAGAGAGGCAGAGATTGATCTAGCATCCCATATGCAAAGGCTAACGCAAGGCCATGAAGGGCCATGTAGAGACAACGCAGAGGGTGAGAGAGAGTCTCAGATTTTGCTGAGCAGAGTCAGTTTAGAAGCCGGGAGCCAGGGTGTGAGACCAGGAGGCTGAGAGAAGAGATTCTAGTAGCAAATTGATCAGCAAACGGGGTGACGCAATGCCTAGAGAGGTTGACGCAGGGACTGCGCAAAGGCAGCATAGAGCCTGCTAGAGGCACTTTATCCAGTGTCTGGATTAGCCAAGATTTTCTCAGTGATTGTGTGAGTTAATCTCACAAATCTTTCTGCCAGTATTTCTCTCTGTAACTAAATAACCCAAGAGGTATTCAAATATGTATTCAAAATTTTCTACTGGTTAATAATAATAAACCCTCAGAAATGTTGCATCGGTTATCTCACATTGGGTTTTTCTGGGGACATTTGTCCAAGAATAACAGTGTCATTTGTGTTGTATTTTCTTTGTTGCTCAGTCTCTTGTTTCCCCATATAATTTAATTAAGTGAAGGCTACAGTGTATGTATTACGATATTTTCCTTAGGAAACTGCAAGTAATTTGTTTAAAGGAATTTAAGAAATAGGATTAATATCATCAGTTGCTGCAGTAGGGATTCCTGTCTAGGAATTTTCACAGTGTGAATGACAAAGGGTTGGAACATGGTTATTTATTGGGTTTCGTTGTTGGTCGCTAGTTGATGGGTTGTAAGTTGGTTATTGTATATTTGTACTAGAGAAGGGTTTTGGTAGGGAATTGTTTGGAACTTGGCCCAATTGAACTGAATTCAATTATAAACTGAGGTTTTGCATATTGAAGTTTTATAGTCAAACAGAAGTTTGGAAATTGTTTTGGCAGCTCCCCCTCTTGTTTAGTGAAGTATTATTTTTGTACATGATTTTTTTTGTTAATGAATGAATGTGATTATCGTTGAAGTTTTGTTTTGAAATTACTATTGTAGTTAGATTTGTTTAACACTAATTTCGCAAGTATAAGATATGGGTCTCACTACAGGGTGCATTGGATATAGGCATAGTATGAGCATTAGTAAACTCAAGTTGGTTTCACCTTTAAGGAGAAAGCGCATCAATGCCACACATCTCAGGGGACTCGGGAAGCTCATAGCTTAGAGGTGCGCCCTAGGTCATGAAACCCACATTTTGATTCTAGACATTTTGAGGGGACTCGGGAAACCTCACGATGTTTTAAGGATTATACCATTCCTTCGGGAGGGATATTGAGCCTCCTGATCCTAAAGGACTTCATCCTTTGGGGGACGACCCTCTATCTTAGATGGTTTTGTTTACATTTTGAATACCTTGATTATTGTCTTTTTCTCCTCTATCTTTTGGATGACAAGTGACTTTCTTGTAATTTTTCTAGGCTAAGGAGTTTGTGTTGCCTTTGCCTCTACTTGAGTCAACCCAAAAAAATTATCAACGGAGGTATAGAGCTTGCTTGGAAAATGAGATTACCATGTTTGAATTTTTACCATGTAATAGTAGTCTCCCACTTCTTAATCATTCATGTCAATGGTGGGATTTAGTCTTTTCCATTTTTTTACTTTTGCCTCTCTATATTTTCTCAGTTTGTCAACTCTATTTTTGGTCACATCGCTAGTGATTGATTCCCTCAAAGTCATTCTCCTTACTAGTATGTCACTAGTTCATCACAACTCACACCTTTTCTTATTTTCCTAGCATTGTCTCATGTAGCCTTTGCTTTTGCCTCTTGAAAGTCACTTCTGCTCATGCTAGAGCCAACATGGTGATCATATTTCCAAATCCTTCATTCATTGGTGCTTCAGTAGTATTCATATCTCTTGCATGTTAGGTAGATACACGTGGGCATAGCTATCTCTTAGTTTCATATATGTTTCATGAATGTTTTCACTTTATATGCCCTTTATTTGTATATATTTTGTAATTTACGAGGTTGCTAGGATGATTGTGAGGATATATTCTTACCTTGGAAACCCCTATATTGGACTTATGGAAACTTTTTGAGGAGTTGTCCACCTATTTATCGTCTTTTCACTTCCACATTTGGATGTCTAAACTTCTAGGGCTAGACATTGGCTTGGTTGAGGGAATTTGCTTCTATGAGAACAACCTTACCATGTTTTGGGGTTGCTACCCTGGCTTTGGCGCTTCAATAGTCTTCATATCTCTTGCACCCTAGATAGCTACATCTTTGTATAGCTACCTCTTAGCTTCATAGCTATTTCATCAACTTTGCCACTTTATATGCCCTTTATTTTTTATTATGGAAATTTCTACTTGTTAATTTTTATGATGTTAAAGTAGTGTCATTACGTCCCTTGTTTTCTCATCTTGATTTTGTTCACCTCGTGTCGTTGCTAGGTAGTTCGTGTCACTTTATACCCTCCTAAAGGTAAAACTCTAACATGACCATTATAGGATAATAACCTATTTTTCTAGAAATGTTTCCATTTTCACATCTTTTGCATCCTTCAACAAGCTGCAACATGAAGGCACTTCTCTTGTTAAATATAAGTATAATATTTCTAACTATTCTTCCTTGTTTTTTATGCATTTTACTTAATCTTGCTTCTTAACACCATTCCTATCTATTTTGTTAAGCATGGATGCCCCTCTTATGCATTTGACACACTTTGGCCAAGGACACTTTGGGATGAATCTATGATTGTTCATATGATGTCACATTTCATAAGAAAATTTCTTAGATGGTTGTACACATATCCCAAGCCATTGGTCACATATTATATTGTTGCTTCTTTCCTTTGTTGGTTCTTCAACAAAGTAGTTGCTTCTTTGGTTTTCTTCTCTTACCTTCTACCACTTTTTTGTAATTTTTATATGCTAGATGTAGGAGGATGCTTTAGGATAAATATGAGCTTTTGTAGGTTTCATTTGAGTTTACCACCATAGGAACCCTAGACATCTTGGTGGGTTGTAGTGGCTTTGACTTAGAAAATCATTTCACTTTTAAAGACTATCTTAAATTTGGATTCTATTAGTTTTATTCAATTATAAAATATTATGAAATTACATGTTTAATTCTACATTTACTTATGCCTTCAGCCCTAGATATCATTGATAAAAAACTATTAAAGTGGCTAAAACAGGTTGTTGTTTTTTAATTTTTTACTGCTATAATTTCTTGTTTTTAAAGGAAGTGTTATGACATGATTTAGCAGATTTAAGATCCTGACTCTTTTGGAATAATTTATCATTGGATTATCATCTAATGAACTATCTATAATAGCTCGAAGAAATTATGTAACTTAAATCCATATTTAATTGAGTGATGACCATAATTCATAGTACACATATCATAATAAATTGATGGTCATTTGGCTAGTGACATAGGTGACCATATATTTTGTTTGGCCTACTGATGGAATCCTACATTCAACCTAGTAAAACTTCTTTATGTTGGACTTCTCGTTCATTAAACAAAAGGAAGTAGTTCGTTAGGTGAGAATGGTAACATTTCAATGTTAGTCTTTGACTTGTACCTTTGTGAGGGCTTTTCATTTTTCTATAAGAATGTGCGATAAAATTCTCTTACGATGTCCATCTCATCATATGTTTCATAAGCTAGCTAGTATTATATCTCCATGCTACTTAGGCTTGCTACTCTTGCCTTATTTCGATACTCACATATGATAGTTCAATTGTTGTCTTAATATTGTAGTCATTAAACTTGTTTGTCTTCTCTCCCATTATTCACAACTTGACATACGTATTTTCTTCTTATAGTTTATTTTTATTTGCGTCTCTTTGTTATCTCATCACTTACGTATGCTCTAATAGATTCAAATTTTATTGATTATCGAGGTGTGTAAGGTGTGTTGGTGTTACCAACTTTTATCATTGTGGGAGTTTCTATAACATTGAATCTTCCTTGCCATTTCTAGCCTCATTTCTATAACATTGTTGCTCCTTTCCTTCATTGGTGACTCAACAGAATAACTGCTGCTTTTTGTTTCTTATTTCAAATTCTATCACTTGTCGTTTATATAGAGTTGGTGTTGTCGTTGCCTCTACTTGAGCAAATCTAAAAGTATTATCAGTGGAGGTATATAGCTCTCTTAGACTATGAGATTATAATGTTCGAGTTTTTAGGATGCAATAGTAGTATCCTACGGGTGTATCATTCATGGTATTCGCCCAATTTGATATACTTCTACCTAGATAGTTCTCATCACTATGCTACTTCCCCGTGGTCACTTCGTTAGAAGGTTGGTTTTGGTTATTGCATCCCGTAGACTGCAACTATGGGATTGCTCCAACATATTTTACATCCTTCAACAAGACCCAACATCATTACATGTATTCTTCTTTTTTTCCAGTGAATTATAAGTATCGTAATTCTAACTATTCTTCCTTGGCTTTTTGCATTTCATTTATACTTCTTGCTTGATACTGCCCTTATATAGCTTGTTAAGCATGGACCCCATTTTATGTATACCACACATTTTGGTTTGGGTCAATGGGAGATGATTATAGGATTATTCATGTGGAATCACATTTCATGAAGAAGTTTCATAGGTGATGTGGTAGTACACACATGCGAAGACATTGGTCACATCATTCAAGGCCCATTTACAAAAAAATTTCATGCATGGACATCGTCTTGACATTCAATGTTGAATATCCTTGAACATCCTCCTATTTCATCATATTTCTAGCTATTTTGGAGTGGAATAAAGATCCAAACCATTTGTGGACACATTTACTTGCTATTTACGAACATGTGGCTTCATTATGTTTTACTTGGAGAGGGTCATTTCATAATTTTTGGAGGTCACTTGCATGATTTTTAGGATATATTCTTATGTTTGAAAACTCTCCTTGGACTTATGAGCTATTTTGGAGGAGCTTTCAATCTGTTTGGCCCTTTTCACTTGAAATGTGTGGCATGAAAAGACCTCCCACCGTAAATCCCTCAGGCATACGCGCTCGAACTCACTATAGTTAGGCGGAGTCGAGTTTAGTGGAATGACTTGGTTGGCACTTAGAGTGCACCTGAGACAAGTTTAGTGGAACAAATTTGGTGAGATGGGCACATGAAGAGCACACTCAAGATGAGTTCAGTGGAATGATTCGTACGAGTTGGCGAGTTGGAAAAACAAGGGAACCAAGCCAAGGCATGCTCGATTGAAGACAAGGACCACCCAACTAAAGATAAGGTCCTCCTAGGTGAGATGCATCTGCCCAATGTGCAAAGACACATGAACGAGGATGATGTGGCTAGGATATTGGGACTGAGGATCATTCTAACCCATGCATCTTTTAAAGCGGTGAATTCAGAAGGAAGCAAAGTCCTTGGGATGCCTCAAGATTTTCCAATGAATATTGGAAGTTGGAAAGGAAAGATGGACTTCACTATAATAAGTATGGATGACTATGAAGTTGTACTTGGGATAGAGTTTATGATTGAGCAGGAGGCTATCCTAGTACTGCACTTGAAGAAACTGTTCATTCATGCAGGAATGACGGAGCCAACGATCGTTCCTACCTTGGGAGCTATATTAGGAGAATGCAGGATGACCACCATTCGTGTGGAGGTAGTACAACTGGAATATGAGGTTAGTGAGAGGTTGGATTGAGTGGAATCCATGCTCATGGAACACTCGAAATTGATAGCAGTAGTGTCAGAGGGTATTTTGAGTTTATCAGATGATGGATGCAGGGACTTGCACTAGAGAGTGTGAGGTTGGTGATGTCTAGACTACTATTTTTGAAGAGTGTAGAGAGGATGAGGATCAACATGAAGAGTAGTATGGTTATTTGGTGGAAGAAGATGTTGAAAAATGGATTGAGTTTGGATCAGGAACCAGACTGAGAATAGGATGAAGATGGAGGGATGTCTATGGACCAGGATGGAACCATGAACACAGATATACCAAGCCATAACGATCCAGTTTCGATGAAGTTGATGGAAGAGAGTATGGGTAAGTGTTCCTATCCACATTTAATGAAGTAAATTTCAAAGAAGTATGGAGCGTTCAAACTAGGTATTGGTGGATTCTTCTTGTAGATGAGGAGATATTTCCTTGTGATGTGGAAAGGGAAGTCGTATGACTTCCCCACACCACTATCTTTTTGAAGCTCATGAAGGAAATGCACTCACTGTCACTTGCTCGAGATGGTGATACCTTGGGAGCTTAACATGCCATTGAACGACGCCTCATGATGAGTGGAACCAGAGGAAAGAATTTGTGACAGGGAAGATTTGGCAATGGTTGCACATGTTTGGGTGGATGCGTTCTTGTGGAGTTGACACTACGGTCAGATTAGTTACATGACTAGTCGATTGCATGAGGGTATCCAATACATGTCATTCTCACAAAGTGTAATACATGCAGAGATATCGATATATCTCAGAGATAAGATTATTTTGTGTTGATCAAGATAGTTGATGCATAGGTTTATTTGTGATGTGGACAATATTTAAGCTTTGGTTAAGATGTTTGCCAACTGGTGTGTTGTCAAGGACGACAACTTTTTTGAAGTTGGTTAGGATGTCGAGCCTTTAGGTTAGGCACCTGCAAATTCCTGAGTTAGGTTGATTCAATTTAGTGGAATGACTTCATCGCCACGAAAAGTGCACATGTGACAAGTTTGATGAAATGACTTTGTTGAATTGAGCACATGAAGAATGCACTCGAGATGAGTTCGGTGGAATGATTGAAACAAATTCGAGAATGTGCATGACGTGGGTGCCTAGATGTGGCACACTCGACTAAAGAGAAGGCATGCCTAGCCAAGATGTGCCCGACTGAAGACAAGGCGTTCCTAGTTGAGAGGTTCCCACACCAATTGTGAAGGCACACAACTGAAGGTGAACCGAAGGAAAGTTTGTATGTTAAAAAAAATGTGACATAATTTGGGGTTTATTTTTGGATTGAATGAAGGAAATTCGTCTTGAACAGCTACCGACACGTCCCTTGGAAGAGTCCAAATTGTTCATGGAGGGTGACTCATATATATAAGATGAGAGGGGAGGAGTTAGAACATCAATCAATCGAAGATCAACAATGAAGCTGGAAGAGAGGTTAATCGCACAAAGGCTGTAGCTCTCTAAAGCAACCTGCAAAAGGATGTTGTGCAAGTTTGTGGAAAGAAGTATTACCGAGGGTGGTATGCCATGGGGTATTTTTGTATTGAGGTTGCATGCAGGTTCTAGGTGTTAGTGTCAGTATTTCCAGCCTTCCTCCAGTGATCAAATATGCTCTTACAAAGTGGTTTCAAAGTGTTAAGGTCAAATTTTGTCTTTTCAAAGAGTTTTCAAGCAAAATTTGGTCACTAGGCATTAGGTCTAGGGTTTGTTTTCACTCCTTCTAAAGTTGCCCAATGCCAATCTCGGTCACTATTCAGCTGAGTCTATCATCATTCATAGGGTTTTCATTATCATGTCAGTGTCTAATGAGTCATTTTACATCTTGTTCATGCTTCAGTTGTGCCTTGGCAAGTTCATTTCCCTCTCCTAGGGTTTTTGAAGCCAATTTCTCTTGGACGGTCAAATCAATGGAAAAAATTGTTTCCTGATGTTCATACACCTTCCCCTATCCTTAATGTACCTTATCAAGCACTTCCCAACACTCAGATCCCCCAAAATCCTCATTTTTCCACAAACCCTAGTTTCTAGCTACAACTGGCAATTTTCTAGGTTGGGCCTGTGTTTTTCCCTTTTCGACCCCTTCCCCTCACTCAATCTCTGAGATTCCACTTTCCCCTACTTCCTAACATCCCTCCCCACTCCCACAAATTTCCCCAAGAATTTTGAAGCCCCCTATCCCCTTCATCTCGCTTCATTTCGACAGAATTCCTCGTTTCACACATCGGGACAAGTCGCACTCAAATGATGCTTCAGAGCAATTAAAGATGAATTTTGGGAAACGGGGAGAGGATTTTGTCCAAACCATGCCAAGGAAGAAAAACCTCATTCTCTTTTTGCACAGGTGTCATGATTTGAGAAAAATGTCAAGAATACGGTTGCCTCAGGAGAATCAAAGACACCTCTGCAAGTTACCTTGGGAAAATCAAGTTTTCTCCTAGCTTGGTTGGCAAAATGATTTGCTTGATGGGTAAAATGATAACTAGACAAAAATATATTTCCAATGAGCTATCATGAGCTCAATTTGGGGTTGAGGAAGACATTCAAAAGTTGACTGCAACAACACTCTTCTTTCAGGCAGCCTCATTTGGCACTTTTTGACCAGTCTTGGGAGATTTGATCTTTGACAGGTCAAATCAACTCCAAATTGAAAAATTCCACTTGGGTTGGAAATTAGACTCAAATACCTTTCCAACGAGCCATCCTGCGCTCGATTTTGACACCAGGAAGACCCTCAAACAAGGCTGTGAATGGGCGCGACCACTCAGGCTCAGTGCGCGACCAGTTGGGTAGGGCGCGACCACTCAACGACCCCTCTGCAGTGTATTTTTCTAAAGGGCGCGACCACTCAGGCGGGGCGCGACCACTCAGAGCAGGGGTGCGACCACTCAAGCTGTCTTCTACGGAACCACTCCAAATCGACTAAATTTCCCTCTTGCTTGCTAAATTGATCGAGGTAGGCACTCAATTCATGAATGATGATATGGATGGTGAAAATAATGATGTGTGTCATGGTTTTATCATTTAAAGTTGCAAGTGAATGGATTAATATGGCCGTTGCTAATGTTTGTAAAATGCTAGGGTTTTGTGACTATTTCAAGTGTTTATTGTTCCATTGATCCCTTCCTTTTTCCACTCTTTCATTAATAATCATGTTTGCATCTCTGTCCTATTTCATTTGCACATAAATGTTGCCCTACCCCCATCCCTAAGTTATAAACCCTACCCCTCTCACAAGGACTCAAACCCTAATTCCCTCTACCATACACATGCAAAAAACTAAAACAAAAAGAAAAGATACATTGTAAAGACTGAAGAGAGTCATGTAAATTTAATGTGCTATATATTTAAAAGCATGTACAAACCTCTATATATCCTTGACACCCCCTTATACATGAAATACTTTCCCTTCATGTGAAAATGATGAGTATGTACTCCTTAATGTGCATGTAACCCTTAAAGAACAAAAAGAGCAGAATCTGCCTTATAACACACATGAACTCCTCAGTGAATTTGGTG
>APFE030784138.1:1151-22623 GCA_000404065.3 Pinus taeda | reverse complement strand
TGTTTCACACATCAGGGCAAGTTTCACTCAAATGATGTTTCAGAGCAGTCAAAGATGAATTTTGGAAAACTGAGAGAGGTTTTTGTCCAAAACATGCCAAACACGAAAAACCTCCTTTACTTTTTACACAGGTGTCATGGTTTGAGCGAAATGTCAAGAATTCCGTTGCCTCAGGAGAATCAAAGATACCTCTGAAGTGACCTTGGGAAAATCAAGTTTTCTCCTAGCTTGGTTGGCAAAATGATTTTCTTGATGGCTAAAATGATAACTAGACACAAATACCTTTCCAACGAGCCCACTTTTGCTCAATTCTGACACCGAGAAGGCCTTCAAACAGAGCTGCCAACGTGCGAGACCCGTTGAGAGGTCTGTGCGACCCGTTGGGCGGTGTGAGACCCGTCCAGCACCCCTCCACAGTGCAAAAATACAACGGGCGCGACCCGTTGGGTAGTGCGAGACCCGTTGAGAGGCCTGCGAGACCCGTTGAAATGTCTCTTGCAAAACTTGTTTTAAATTTGCTCAATCGCTCTCCAAGCTATCAAATCTTTTGAGGTAGGTGTTCTAATCATGGAATGGTTGCTGGTTATGATTGGTGGATAGTATAAACATGTTTTAAGGATCAAATGGTGCAAGAGAAACCACTTCATGTGACTGCATTGTTAATGTTCAAGAGTGCTAGGGTTTGTGTTGTTTCAAGGTATTTTCCTTGGTAAATTGTTTCCCTCCCTCCCTTCTTACTCATATTTGCATTCATATCTAGCTTCCCATACTATTTCATAAATAAAATACAAACCCTCCCTTCTCCCTAATAACTAAAAGTGCAAACCCTACCCCTCTCCCAAAGCATAAAAACTCAAACCCTAAACTTGCTGCACCACATGCATGTGTAAACACTTGAAGTTGTGGGTTAACATGTAAAGAGTTTTGTACATATGTTTCCTTATCTTCCCCTATTAATGCATGTGTTCATTTTCCCATATATTCACTTTCCTTACATGTATTCCTATATGCAATAATGGTTTGCAATGTTTTCCTTAAATTCCCCGTTATATTTATATATTCCCAATTCCTTGTACAAAGGTCCCTCCCCTAACATTTCCCTCATGTTCTTGTCCCCTTGAAGCAACATAGAATTCAGTACTTTTTACAGGTAGAAACAACAGTACATTTTGTCCACTCTGCTCCTCAAACATGTCAGAAACTGAAACATATGAGCAGAGTGATAACCAAGCATCAGTGTGAGAGGTTGAGGTATAGATGAGGTCACATAGAGGTGAAAAAGGTGGTCATCATAAGAGAGAGGAGCTCACCTCTTTGACTAATTTGCATGGGTGGATTTTACAAGGCAAAAATGAAGGTGCTCCAAGGACGGTTGGCCAAAGCACAAAAACGAAAGAAAACGCCCGATCCACTCCAAATTTTGGCCAAAGCCTCATTGATTGAGCATGGTACTTGATTGGGGACTCCCAGCCCAAATTTCAAGAAATTTGGAGAAACTTTTGTCATTTGTGAATTTTTTGTGCAATTTATAGGTTTTAGCTTCTCAACGGGTCTCACCCCCGGTGAGACCCTTTGTCATCGTAGCTCCGTTTGGAAAAAACTCAGCATTTTTGGATTTGGCATGAAAATTTACACTTGCTCATCCATTAGTAAGAAATTTCATCAAGTTCTGGGCCTCTAAAAGGTCAAAATGCATGAAAATTTTAACTTTCTGCCCCTTTTTTGAGTTGCAGAAACCAGTCTTGGGAGAATTGCGTTTTGACTAGGCAAATGACCTCCAAATTCAAAAATTCCATTTGGGTGGGAAAGTAGACTCGTAGAAATTTCCAACGAGCTATCCTACACCCAATTCTGATACCAAGAAGGCCTCCAAACAGAGCTACAAAGGTGTGAGACCCGTTGAGAAAAGGTGTGTGACCCTTTGAGGAAATTTTGCCAGAGTTGACCAGTTCAGCCCACAAAACGCAGTTTGGCTCCAGTTTGACTTTTTGGGGTGAAAGATGATTGTCTTTGATGTAATTATGGCAACTCTAAGACATTTTTACTCTTGTTTAACTCTTCTAGAAGATTCATTCATGTAAAGGGTAAAAATTGAATGCATGAACTGATTTCCAAGTTTATAGAGGCAAGTTGTTTTGACTGCCTATTTTGTAGTGCTTAGTTTAGAAGTGGTTGAAACAGCTCCTAGAAGGATGAGCTCGACCCCTAGAGGCAAGGAAAGAGGTTAGCTTGCCTATATTATGTATTTTCTTAGTCATTTTCAGGGGTTGGAAGGTTGAACTCTTGAGAGAGCAGTAGCCCATTGTACTATCTCTTGTATCTCAGCAATTTTTGGCAAAGAAGACCAGGGTTTTGTAGTCATCTTTGGGATTCTTGTGGACTCATGTGTTGATGATGTGTTTCTTCAGTCATTGTAAGATTTTTTATGTGTTTCATTTTCCTTCTATACTTCCGCATATTAAACAAATGAAGTGATAAAGTAAGGATTCATGCTTGTCATGCTCTGCTTTTAAGTTTGTTTAATTTTAATGTTTTCTACTATCTAAAGAGAATTCAAATTCATTGTTTTCTCTCTTTAGTCTTCTCTTTATCATTCTTAACCATTCACTTCAGTCAAAGACATCAGCAAGGTCTCCTACCTCGCCCCAAAGACTCCCCTGCAGAAACTGTGTCCCATCCCCGCAGCCAAATTTGCCCTCTCCTCAACTTGCCACCAAAAACCTAAAAACCCCAAAATCAAATTCTTTTATCAGTTTACTAGACTAATATCACTGTTACTTTGTTGTTCATCTCCCGAATTGAAAATTTTCCAAGAGAGACCGGAGAGAGCCTTCTCTTGCCCCATAGGGCTAGCTACAAGGCTGAATGGTTTGATGTAGCTTTGAGATTTGCCTTTCTCAGCCTGAGGTGAAATTTCAAACGCTAACAATTAGCATATTTTTCAGCATAACTTTCCAAATATAAAGAAGCATTATGAAAAATAACAGAAGCAGAAATATGAGGGTGAGATAGCATATCGGCCACTTTGTTGCTAGTTCCCTTCTTATACTTTATTACCAGATGAAACTACTGAAGAAAACCCATCCACTTGAAATGATGAGATTGTTGCAACTTGATTTGTGATTGAAGATACTACAAGGGTTGATGATCTGTATGGATGTGGTGTCCTTGTCGATCAAGTAGTGTTTCCACTTTTTCACACTCTGGACCAAGGCATATAACTCCTTGTCACAAGTGGGATAGTTTATCATGCCCTGAGAGAAGTTCTATGAATGGTAACATATCGGCTTCTTTTGTTGCATCAGTAAAACTCCAATGGCATATCCGCTGGTGTCTATCTCAATCTCGAATGGCTATTGGAGATCTGGTAAGGACAAGACGGTGAAGTGTTGATCTTTTCTTTCAATGTTTCAAAGGACTTCTGCTACTTTCCTCCCCATTGAAAGACTTGCTTTATACTTGTCAATGTGTGTAAAGGTGTTGCAATAATAGAGAAATTGGCAATAAATCTCCTCCAATATTGTACTACACCCAAAAATTTGTGAACCTCAGTTACAATAGTAGGCTTAGGCCAATTTACAATTGCTTCAACTTTAGAAGGATCAATTTTTAGCTCACCATGACCAACAATATGACCTAGGTAAACCAAAGAGGTTTTCCCAAACTCACAGTTTGACAATTTTACATAAAGTTTTTCTTTTTTCAATACATCAAGCACTTTATTTACATGGCATACATGTTCATTCCAACTTTTACTAAAGACAAGAATATCATATAGATATACAAGAAACAATTCATCAATGAAAGGCCTAAAGAGATCATCCATGACCCTCATGAAAGTGGCTGGAGCATTGCAAAGTCTGAATGGCATCACCATCCATTCGAACAACCCCTGTTTGGTCTTCAAGGTAGTTTTCCACACATCCTGCTCTGCAATTCGGACCTAGTGATAACCACTACACAAATCCAATTTGGTGAAATAGATAGAATTCTTTAGATTATCTAATAAATTGTCTATGCACGGAAGAGGGTAACGATTTTTCACGTTGATTTTGTTTAGCTCTCAGTAATATAGGCACATCCTCCATGTGCCATCTTTCTTTGGCACTAAGACAATCAGTGAGCCACATGGAGAAGTGCTTGGTATGATGACCCCTTGATTCAATAGTTCTTGCACCTTTTTTATCTCCTCCATCTAAATGGTTGACATCCTATACATGCCAATATTTGGTAAAGGAGCATCACACTGCAAATGGATCTCATCTTGGATTTCCCTCTTCTCCTTTCCTTTTCCTTTCACTTTGGGTTTTCCATTTGGAGGTTTGAAAGCTGGTTTCTTGAAATGATCATCTCTTTCATTTTCGCCCTTGTTCTCAAGATTGATTGCCTTTACACTAGCCGAGTCAATAGTAGTTGGTTCAAACAATAATAATGAATGTCTAAGGTAACTATGTAATGATTTAATATACTTAGTTATTACTTTAGGTGAGTCAAGTGCAATGCCCAAATTAAGTGCTTGTTTTCTAAATTCCTCTGTAAAGCTTTGAACATCCTGAAATCCACCTTGCCTTAAGTATTGCCAATCCATTAAGGCATTTTGCTTATAACCCAAGGGATAAAATTGTTCATTTAATGTAGAAATGAAACTAGGCCATGAAGAAAGAAGATTACCCACACTCTTACTACTTCACAATTTTCTCTCCCACCAGATGAGAGTGGTGATACTCAGTCGAAGAGAGGCCAAATGAATCTCTGCCTCGTCCTCTTTGATCTGTTTAATCCTATAGTAGATTTCAATCTTCCTAATCCAGTTATTAAGCTTTTCTGCATTACTTTCACTGTTAAACATGGGAAGATGAAATTTGACATCTAATTTAAAGAAAGGTTTCTTAGATGCATCTGTTAAATTTCTATGATGATGGTGATGAGAGGAAGAAAAAATTTCACTCGTGGAGGGAGGAGGGGGTTCTTCTCCACCATTTCCATGCACTGAACCTTGTTCTTCTAGATTTCTCTCTTCTACTTTCTCCAGACTTGAAAGAAACTGACCGACATTTACTGCCATTGTATAGAAGGTTTTGTGGAAATTGCGTTCCTCTTCATGACGAGCCTCTTCATCTACCATGTTTCTCCCTCGATGTGCATGCCCCACTTCAGGATTGAAAGACTTTAGTTTTCCTTCGCCTCTTCAAAGCTTGTTTCTTGTTAGCATACAAACATGCAATTCACATCTACAAAGACCTGCTCTGATACCACTTGATCCAAGATCTTTTTCTTATAGATGTATTAAAGAATTACATGCATAAATTGTTGCTTAAACATAGAAATTAATGTGCACATGAGAGAAGAGGAGAAACACAGAAAGCATGAAAGAAGACAAGAAACTTGATAACGGAGTTCGTCCGACTTGGTCTACGTCTCTGGGCCCTGCTCAATCAATGGGGAGGCCTTCATTCATTAAGTGGCATGAGAAAGAAGAGTACAAGCATTAGTTACAAAAAGGGGTTTTATACCCCCATACTGAAAAATGGATATAAAATACATAACTCTGATGGAGAAACAGAGAGCGCCATTGCATTCCTGGCATCGAGAAATGCTGAAACCATATAAAATTTGTCAAAATCTGACAAAGTGAAAATCTAGACCACTTGCAAAAATACGCCTCGAACTACATGTGCTCTCCTTTTTGCCTGGGCGCACTGATGAACTGAGTTTTTAAATAAAAAAATTGGATGGTGTTCACAAAGAATCTATTAGGCGGGTTGGTTGGAGATCCATTTATTATGGAGGAGGTCAAGCGGCCAAACCCTGCCTCCTTTTTTTACATAACAAAATGTTATTTAAAAAAATGGTTCGGGTTGGGCTTGCTTTTGGTGGCCCGCCCACCCTACCTACCTCCGGCTTCGACGGGGTTCATATCTTATTAAAGGCGAGATTGGTTTCATGTGGTTGTGGTTGGGTTCGTGCCCTAAGGGTTGGCCCACCACCCATCTTGCGCACAACAGTTCTACCATTTCATAAACCGCGGGTCCCCCAACGGTGAGCTAAGTATGGTGGGAGGGGTTTGGGGTAGTGGCCCACCCCTCCAATATTATGTCGATTTGATAAGGGTTGGAGTGGTAGGGTTGGTGGCTTGCCACCCTTTTTTTAGTAATTTTTTTGTTATACAAACAATATGGGAATTTTTGAAAATCTGGATTTTAGGCCAAAGGAGTCATTTTAATGAGGTGATAATTTTGCCCAGAATCTAGCTAGAGTTGGTTGGATTCTATCCACCAGGAAAATTCCAAATTGTGTCTTCATTAATCCTCCCCAGTTAGCAAAAGTCAACCCAACTTTGACTATCTTTGTCTTCCTCATCTGTACTTGAATTGGAGTGTCGTTCACACCATTGGAATAAGGGCAATGAACACTTTGATATGATGTCAAGTTAATTTTCTTTCCACCACTTTGAATTTTGAGCCTTTTCCATGCCACTGGTGTCTAGAGATCCACCTGGATCACTACCCCGAGAAGATTATAGTGGTTAACGACAAGCCTTTTTATTCTACCACTTTTCAAAATTTCTGCAACAATTTTGAAGATAAGTTGGGACATTCAAATGCTTATTACTCACAAGGCAATGGGCTCACTGAATCTACTGACAAAAATATTGTGAAGACTCTTAAAAAATCGTTGCACTCTAAAAATTGGAACTGGAACATAGGGCTCAAATATGCCATCTGGGCAAACATGATAACCACCAAGAAATCAATTGGTACTTCACCATTCCAATTGGTTTATGGTTTGGGTGTTATGTTTCCTTTATACCTGGGCACAAAATTCATGAAAAGCCTACATGTTTTAAATGAAGAGCCAAATGACCTACAAAGGTGGATCAATCAAATGATCCAGCTTCAGTAGGAAAGGGAGCTGGTTTTCCAAAGGATTAACCAGCATCAATCCAAAGTTAAATGAGCTTCTGAGAAGTGAGCTAAAAATAGAATTTTCCTCCCTAGGGACTAGGTCCTCAACTAGGATAACAAAAGTGAAGAGGTGGGTAAGCAAAGGAAATTTGAAAACCTCTGGTTAGGGCCTTTCATTATTGACAAGGTGGAGGGTGAAAATTATAACTTTGAAGGAGAGGAGGTCAGTCGTGCAATTAACAACCAATACCTCAAGCATTATATCACCTATTTGATTCTTGTTTGTTTAAAATAAATTTTATATATATATAAACAAATTAGTTTTGATAACAAGATTATTACAATTAATGGATTATTAGTAATTAGGTAGCCAAAAAAAATAAAATGCAATTTTGTATCATGATATTTCAGGAACTAATTACTTATTGAAAATAATTATAAATTGAAAAACAAGAATCTTTCTCACTGTAAATAGATTACTCAAACGTTGAACTGAATATCATGATTTCCATAATATCTTGAGTTGTCCCCAAAGCCAAAGAAGCCATACAATTTATATACAAAGCTAATTCATTATCCCCCTTGATTTCCTTTCCCTGTCCCTCAAACATGATCATTAACCTATGCAGTTTTATAAGTCTCGGAGGGTCTCCTTATATGGTTATATATTTAAATCGGGCAGTAAAACAAAGCTAAAATTCTCCTCTTTTACGAAAAAGTTCCTTCACTATCCGTATTACTGATTTTTAACCTACCTTGTTAGGATGGGCTATGTTGACAACCTCTGCCGAGGCTATGAACATTCGCTAGCAGTAGAGAAAGGTCAATGGAATTGGAGAATTCCAGTGTGAAACCTACCCATCCCCTTACATTTCAGTTTAGTGGGGTATGTTGCTGACTCTGTCAAGGCTATGGATGCTCGCTAGTAGCGGACCGAAATCAATGGCACTGGAAATTTATAGTGTGTTTCTTCCTGCCACATCCTAAAGGAAAATCAATAAGAACCACTAATTAAGGATATGACGAGTCGTAATTGTATAGGCAAATAAGAGGCTTAGGAAAATTCTACCATTAATGCAATGAATGACTCTGTCAAGGCTATGGACGCTTATTGACAGTGGAGCAACATTCAAAGGCAATTGACATTCAAGGGTGCCTTAAAACCTTTGTCTTTAATGTTTTCCATCTTGACATTTATTCAGTTGCAACATGACAGCTTTCCGCAGGCAATCTAGTTGCATTAGAACATTCTGAAATCTTTTTGAGATGGTAACTTTCCCTAACTTTCCCTAATTTTTTTCAAATTTTTTGTATTTTGTTCTATAAGGCATAAATCTCAATTTGAGAATAGCTACGAGATAGCCCTTAGAAAATTTATCATTCATTCAACACATATTTATACATTTAACAAAAAGATAAAAATGCATTTAGGAAGTAAGACGAATATAGTGTATATGTTATTCATGGTATATATAATAAAACTGAAAGAGGGAGAAAAATGGAAATCGTATGTTCTTGTTCCCCAATTTACTCATAATTTGTGAATTAATGAAAAAAAGTGTTAAAACGCTCAATTTTGCAAAATTTAGAAGATAAAACTTTTTCATTCCATAAGTTTATATACTTAAAATTAAATAGTAATGAGGCTCAGTATTGCAATAAGAATGTTGCAACTCCCAAGGATACCAACTTTAGTTATCAACCTGGAGTTCATACAAACTTAAGAGGTATTGACACTATATGTGATGCATAAAATGTGTCATTGCTTTGAATTCATGATGTAATGGATTGAATGTAGTAAAATCAGATCATAAACTAATTGCAGAAAATGAAATGCTCGAAATGGAAACCTTAACCTATTGCAAGAAACAAAATACAAGGAAAGAAACCTATTCTAATTGCATAAAGTAAATCTCATAAAGTAAACTTCAACCATTACATTTCAAAGAGTTAAGGTCCATTAATAGAGTTCATTGGATGTGGCAATCATCATTGTATTATCCATTTCATAAATCTGTCCATTAGGCCAAATTGTTGAAATGTTTTGCATCGGTAAAGAGGCAAGTCGCAAGTGGTCTTTAGTCTTCCCTACTCATTGATTTAGATCCTAGGGGTCTTGATTCAACCCTAAGGGGAAATAACCAAGCTTCTTGAGTGAATTTGAGCAAGTATATACACGTTGGAAGGCTGCTATAGGAGATATTGTAGTTACTACAAGAGATCATGTAGTTACTACATGAAACTACAGATTTTCTCTAGGGAGTTATAATTCATTGAATGACCAAGAAAATCAAATCCAAATTGGATGGGACAATTTTTTTATTTAATATGATGTCTTAGGTCTCCATTTGAAGCGGAATCACTCAAAAAGACCTTTGTTAACACATGCTAAACGACAACAGAAAATTACTAGTCTACAATCTAGAAATTCGAGAACTAGCGAGCTAGTAAATATATAAAATGCCCAACCTAATCAATTGAAAATGCAATGGGGTATTTTTTTTTTATTAACTAGAATAATTTTTTGATCTAATGCAAGTGGAATCAATTTGATCAAAGCTCGTTAGAATGCTCTAAAAAATAGCAGAAATTTATTGTTATTTGCCACAAGCAACTTCCAAAAATCTAGATTTAGGAATAAAAAAACTAATCCAAGTAGTTAAATGATTACTATGGCCTTCCAAAGTTGTTCTAATGATGAAATGATGTTTTTTATCCTGCAAAATAACTTACTTCAACCATTTAACCCAATCCTACAACAATAAAACATTAATACTAAATGCAGAAATAGAAAAACAAGAACAAGAGATACATGTGAATAAGAAGTGAAACGAAGAAAAGTAAATGATACAAAAGGGCTTTGAGGCTCCTACAATGGACAAGCGCAAGCAAACTCAGATTCCTATGAAGGATACCAAGATTTAGACGTTTAACATGACACCAATCTTCATTATTTCCATCAATATAATTACATCCCTGCAAGAAATGACAGTGGAGCTGCAAAAATATGAGTTCTCTCCACAATAAGACTAAAAAAAAAACAACCCCTAGAGGAAAACTGACTTGGTACTTATTAAAAATTATTAGGAAGAATTCCCCATGAAAGGAGGAAGTTTTCCCCACCAAAATCCCTTAATTAGTGGATTTGATTCTGAATACTAGGAATCTGCATTAAATGACAGTGAACACATTCCTAGTTTTTCTCAATCATTGGAGCTCCAAAATCTATGCAATTATTTCAGAATATC
Organism: Pinus taeda; assembly: GCA_000404065.3. Classification (NCBI taxonomy): domain Eukaryota; kingdom Viridiplantae; phylum Streptophyta; class Pinopsida; order Pinales; family Pinaceae; genus Pinus; species Pinus taeda. The sequence goes on along the minus strand of APFE030784138.1, from coordinate 12,470 downwards.
TTCTTGATTTATTATTTAATATTGATCATCCTGTAGTAGGGAGCAAGTCCCTAAATTATCTCCTCCTCCAAATGTTCATAATCTACCCAATATTCTCACAATATTCCACAAAAATAAACAATATTAGGCACGAATATGTAATTTTCCATAAAACTTCCTAATGAACATATTAAATTTAAAAATACATTATATAATGCAAAAACAGAGGTTCAATGTGTTGAAGGATGGTCAGATGAGCCTTAATTTATGTCTAATTTAGAGGCCCATCATACCCCCTACTGAAAGTGTTGCTCATCCTATGAGCAACTTAGTGACCTCATTGTGCCTCATTCATGGCCCTCATGACCTCTCTCTTGTGCATTCCTCGGTCCTTTCTCTTAAGAATCTTGGTTGTAAGTTCTACAAGGACAAGCACAAAAATTTTGTTTTTTTTTCATGATTGTTTAACAGTCTTTCAAGCAAAAAACATAACTTTCCTCTTTGCAGTGAACTTTGTTGGCTTGTAGATCCATGTAATTCATATCCTCTCCCTTGAAACCTTCATTCCATTTTCACTCATTTTTCCAAACTTGTTTGTGCATAGAAAAATCACAATATTTCTTGAGACCATTACTTTTCCTTCTTCCCCTTATTCAAGATGGGTTCTTGAATATTCTTCAATTTGGAAAGGTCTTCCACATCCTTTTCCAACCTCTTGCTACCTTTTTCCACCATTTGGACACCTATGAAACCTTCAAAACTCCTTTAGATGAGAACTAGGACATCTTGTAGCAATTCCTATAGTAACTACAAGAAACCCTGTAGTAATTCTTGCAGTAACTATAGGAAACCCTCTAACAGCCTATTTAAACTTAGTTTTAGCAAAAATTATAATCTAAGCCTAGGGTAGGCTCTCAACTTGACTTCCATGTTTTTCTTCCCTTTCTCTAACATCTTTTAGGCCTTGGACTAAAGCTAGAAAGAGATTAGAGACCTATTGGAAAGCCTCTTTTCATCACTATAGTTTGAGTGCTAGTTTGATGGTGAATGTCTTCTTCCTTTTTGTTGCCTTCTTCTTCTCTTTTGTGGCCTAGATGATTTACTAATGGCCTTGGAGTTCTCTATTTGATTGGGTCTCTCTTAGGCACTGCCATTTTTGTTTTTAGCACAATTTGTTCCTCTCTTCCTTCTTGTAGCAGAATTTTTCCTTCCTATCACAATAATTCCTCCTCTTTCAAGGTCTTCTAACTATATGGTAGTTATGAGAAATGATGTAGAGGATTTGGAGGAGGATGCTAGGGCTCAGAGGGAGTAGTGTAGGTTTGTGAAAATGGAGAGGATGTCCTCTGTGTGTTTTTTCAAGAAATTATCAGGGTGAGACAGAGTGTAGGGTTTGTTCTTGAAAAATATTATTTTTTCTTATGAAATGGGATGAATGAATGATGGATATATAATTGATATGAACTGGATGGACGGGTTGGAGTGCTATGGTGACTTGGACTTTGCATTGCAGAAATTTCTTCTTTTAATTGTTGTCCCCATTCCTCGAAATCATTGCCCTTCCTAATTTGGCTTTTTCACATTGCATGAGTGAAGGAGTGAGTTGCAATTAACTAGTTGAATGTGGCTGATACTGTTGACCCATCCTTAGCTTATAAAACCTCATCTCTCATGCATTGACAACAAATTTCTAACTATAATATGCTCAAGAGAATAGGTCAAGAATATTGCATGCCTGTACCTACCTGATGGTTGTTGGAGAGGCATGAATGTTGCTGCTGATTCGATGATCAATCCATAGTCCTCTAGAGGTGATAATTTCTTTTGTTTACTTTTGCATAGGTCTTCATAGCTTGGTGATTATAAACCTCTTTCTTCCAATTACCATGAGCAAGCTATCGTAGTCAAATCCAGCCTTCTTGGAGTGTTGGGCTAGCCAATGGGTGATGTTCACCTTCCCCACACTTTTGACAACTCTCATACCCCTTACCAACACTTTATTTCACCTTTCCTAACTTCCTATAGCCTTCATCTAGTTTCCTATAAAAAACCAAGACATCCTGTAGTAACTACAAGAAACCATGTAGCAGCCTATTTAAACCCATATCTCCGAAATGGTATACTCGATTGACTTGAAATTTTCTGAGCATGTTGTCATGATCCTTATGCACCTCCCCACAAAAAAATATTGGCCAATGGATACACGAATCTTGAGAAAGATTAAAAATGGTTGTAGGTGGTGGAGGTCAATTTCTTGAAAACTGTGCACTGGAATTTGCCGAAATTTCTTGGGCATGTTACCATCATCCATATGCATCTCCCCATGAAACAGATTTTCAAATGGATGCATGAATATCAAGAAAATTAAGAAATGGTTGTACGTAATGGAGGTCAATTTCTCGAAAACTATGCACTGGAATTTTTTGAAATTGCTTGGGAATGTTACCATCATCCATATGCATCTCCCCATGAAACAAATTTGCAAAGGGATGTATGGTTTTCAAGATATGACAAAAATAATGTTCTGCTCTATGTATTTATGTTTCCTGTAGTAACTATAGGATCTTCCTGTAGTATTTTAGGACAACAAGGAAAATGGGTGGTAAAAGCTTGGGAATGATGAGTGGATGGTGGAAATATATGAGGGTAATGGATTGGCATGGCCTTGGTTCTTCTGGAGCATTTGAGCAAAGGAGGAGAAAGTCCAAATTTGACTTCCTTCGACTAGAATTTTGACCAATGTTTTCTTTTTTTTTGGTGCCAACATGTTTTTGTTGCTTGCAGGTGTTGGAGAGAACCTGCATTCATTAGAGATATACATCGACCAAACATTTTTTTATTCTTTTATTTTTCTTTTTCTTCTAAGCCTACTAGATGCTTGAATAAGGTTTTCACTTGTAGGTCTGCCTAAGCACCTCAAAGCAGGGTTTCACCTAGGATCTTTTCTTTTCTCTTTTCTTCTATTTTTTCCAACCCATTGACCACCTCATGTAGGTTTTCAATCAATGAGTCAATCTCAGGCACCTCAAAGGAGGTTTTCACCTGAGATTTTATTTTTTCTCTTATTTTTCATTTTTTATTTCTTTTCCTATCCTACTCTACTTGAAAAAACAAAATCATTTTCAAGTGTAGGAATACTTCGAATGAACTTAAGTGCACATTGATATAATAGATGAACTTATGTGTAGGCTTGAAATATATGCTTTGACGGGTACATGAATATGAGATACCAACTTCTTTGATTGAGATGAGATCAGGAATCGCTGAAGAAGAGTGGGTTGTTGCAACTTGACACTTTGTTCGAACCATATTTCAATATAGTTGTGGTGCTTCTAGTCCACTTGCTGATTTGGGTCATCTTGGATGTCTTCTTCTTCCATGAAATTCATATCTTCGTCCTTTTGTTGATTATTCTCTTGAACACATAGAGGATTTGATGGTAAACATGAGGGAATTTTCTCAATCTTTGATTCTGATGTCTGTTCATTGTCAAGTGCAGCCCATGATTCTTTGGTCTTCTCATTTGAATATTCTTTTTCTGCGTGTTGTCCTTCAATGATATCAAGAGAATATCTTTTTTTATACTCTTCCTTAGCTAAGATGAATACCATTTAGATCTAGAGGAGATGTTTAGAAGTGTTGTACCTCAACATTTTAAGTAGGTTGAGCTACTTCGTTGTGTGGGTTCGGAAATGGTGGTATAGGTAGTTGAGTGGGAGTGGATATTTGAGATGGATGTGATTAGGGTTGTGGTTATGGTGGAGTTGGATGGTATGGATAACATGGAGTTGGGTATGGAGGATATTGAGGAAAATATTAAGCATATTATGGATGACTCCTATAAATTCCTTTCCAACCTTGTTTCTAAGATTGGTTTTGGGGTTGAGATGGCCAAGATTTCCAAGGAAAGGGCGTGTTCCAATTACATTGAGATGGATTTGCATAAGCTTGAAATTGTGAATTAGGCTCTTGCATAATATCAGGTTGAATAGGCTGTCATGGTCCTCTTGGAGCTACATAACATAATTGCATTGGAAATTGACTTGATCCACTATCCTCTTGGTAAAATTCCTTCAACCTTCGTAATGAGGGGCAATATTTAACATCATGTGATTCTGCATGGAAAAAACAAATATCAACATCTTCTTTTTCCTCATCGTGCATTCTTAACATTTCTACCTGTTTGGTTAGATTGTTAAGATTATGTTTTAAAAGTCATCAAACAAACTTCCAAGTTTATCTTGACTTACTGATCTTGATGTTGATTTACTTACTCTTTCCCTTTCTCTTGATATGTGTTTGCATTTTTTGAAAATTTCTTCAAGCAGTAATTGGTATGCATCACCTCTACTCATGAGATCAAGTAGATCAATCCATTCATCCCTAATTGTTCTAAGAGGGTTTTTAGTGTGCCAGATCCTAAATGATGTAATTTTTCCATCTTAAAATTATACATGAACCTCTCTATTCGATCCTCAAGGCTCTCATCTTCTTTTTGATTTATTCTAAAGATTTCTTCTTTAAGATCATGATATTTATATTTTTCTAGAAATATTTTTTTCATATAATTCCATGATCTTATTGAATTAGTCCCTAAGATCATGAACCATTTAAGAGCTCTATCCTTCAATGTTGCCAGAAATAATCTCAGTTTTTGAGTGTTTAATAAGTAACCATAAGATCTATAAAGGATTTCAAATTCAAAGAGAAAGGTTTCTAGATCTTCTAACCTTAGACCATAAAATTTTGGAAGAAAAGATGGAGGGATGTTCTTCATATGCACACTAACATCAGTATCTTGAATGGGAAATCCAAAATGATCTTCTTCATTTTCATCATTTCCATCCACTTCTTCTTCCTTCTCTGCCACCTCTTCTTCTTTTACCTACAAAAATGAATGGTGATGTGGCTCTAGTGCACCATGTGATCAAATGGGTGGGAGTTGGTGTTGGAGAACTATTTTATTTATTTTTTAATAATAATACTAATGCAATGCAATTTTTTGTTTTTGAAATTAAATATGCCTAATAATTTTATTTATTTTTTGTAGAAAGTAAAAGAAATGAATCAACTAGAGAATAAAACAATGCATACTTTGATACCTTCCCGGCAATGACGCCAAAAAGTGACGAGCCTCAGTATTGCAACAAGAATGATGTAACTCCCAAGACTACCAAATTTAATTATCAACTCGAGGTTCATAAAAAATTAAGAGGTATCAACACTATATGTGTAACATACAATGTGTCCTTCCTTTGATGTCATGATGTAACAAAGTGAATGTAATAAAATCAAATCCTAAACTAATTGCAGAAAATGAAATGCTTGAAATGGAAACCTTAACCTATTGTAAGAAAGAAAATACAAGGAAAGAAACCTATTATAATTGCATAAAGTAAATATCATGAAGAAAATGTCAATCATTACATTTCAAATATTTTAGGTCCATTAACAAAGTTCATTGTATGTTGAAATCATCATTGTATTATCCATTTCATAAACCTGTCAATTAGCCCAAATCACTGAAATGTTTTGCATTGGTAAAGAGGCAAGTCTTAAGTGGTCTTTAGTCTTCCCTACTCTTTGATTTAGAGCCTAGGGATCTTCATTCAACCCTAAGGGACAATAACCAATCATCTTAAGTGAATTTGGGCAAGTATATACATGTTGGAAGGTTGCTACAAGAGACCATGTAGTTACTACAAAAAACTGCAAATTTTTTTATAGGGAGCTATAATTCACCGAATGACCAAGAAAATAAAATCCAAATTGTATGAGACAATTGTTTTATTGAATATGATGTCTTAGGTCTCAACTCGAAGTGGAATCACTCAAAAATACCTTTTCTAACCCATGCTAAAAGACAACAGAAAATTACTAGTCTAAAATCTAGAAATTCGAGAACTAGTGAGCTAGTAAATATATCAAATGCCTAATCTAATCAAATGAAAATGAAATGGGGTAATTTTTGTTATTAAATAGAATTATTTTATGATATAATTCCATTTTAATCAACTATATCAAATCTCATTATCATGCTCTAAAAAATATAATAAGTTTATCGTTATTTTCCACAAGGGACTTCCAGAAATCTAGATTTGGGAATAAGCAAACTAATCCAAGCAATTCAATGATTACTATGACCTTAAAAAGTTGTTCCAATGATGAAATGATGCTTTTTATCCTTCAAAATAACTTACTTCTATCGTTTAACCCAATCCTACAACAAGAAATCATTAATACCAAATGAAAAAAAAAACAAATTGATGCATGTGAATAAGAAATGAAAGGAAGAAAAGTAAATGATACAAAAGGGCTCTACGGCTCCTAGGATGGCCAAGCCCAAGGAAAATCAGAGTCCTATGAATTAGACCAAAATTTAGAAACTGAACATGGCACCAATCTTCATTATTTCTATCAATACAATTACATCCCTGTAAGAAATGACATTGGAGCTGCAAAAATACAAGTTCTCTCCACAAGAAGACTAAAAAAAAAATCAAACCCTAGAGGAAAATTTGACTTGGTACTTATACAAAATCATTAGGAAGCATTCCCCATGAAAGGAGGAAGATTTCCCCACCAAAATCTCGTAATTAGTGGATCTGGTTCCCAATACTAGGAATCTACATTAAATGCCAGGGAACACATTCCTAGATTTTCTCAATCATTGTAGCTCCAGAATCTGTTCAATTATTTCATAATATCTTCTTGATTTATTATTTAATATTGATACTCGTGTAGAAGGGTGCAAGTCCCTAAATTATCTCCTCATCCAAATCTTCATAATTTTCCCAATATTATCACAATATTCCACAAAAATAAATAATATTAGGCACAAATATGCAATTATCCATGAACCTTCCTAATGAGCATATTAAAGTTAAAAATACATTATCTAATGAAAAAAGAGAGGTTTAATGTGTTTAAGGATGGTCAGATGAGCCTTAATTTATGTCTAATTTAGAGGCCCATCAAATAGCAAAGTCACATAATAAGTGTGTTAAGTTCAAAATGAGCCTCTACGCTCCATATTTCTTATAAGTGAAAATTATACAAAATTCTGCAACTAGCAGGCTTTACATTCAAAATTGAGCTAACTGCTATATCAAGACTAACTCTATGAAATCTAGATTATTTCTTTAGCCGTATTTGATGAGCCAATGACATGAGAGCTACCATTCGAGTCACACAGGCATATACTTTCTACTCCCTGGAAAATAACGGGTAGCATGGTCAATTGGTCCTTAATTAACATTAATCATTCTTCTATGCTTGTTAACAAATGCAGTATTATGTCCATTTTGTCATGTAGGTTATCATGACGTCCTATATTACTACTACCAACACCTGCCATTTCTCTTATCTTCTCTCACCGCACTTGGATTTTCCCCGTCACATACAGTTGGACGAATAATCATATTTCCACCAATGATGGTTGCTTATTCTTTAATTAACCTTTTTCACCTCTACATTAACATCTGCCTTTAATCCATCACATCGCAGATATCTTCCCCCGTGTTGTATTGGTACAACGTTGTCTAGTTGAGGGATCCTCATTGCCACTTAACCATGACTTGATAACCCAACCAGAGAAGTCAACTTGTCCATGTTCTTAGCTTCCCATGAGGGAAATCCATCCCCAAAAGGAGCCAATGTTGGGGAAAAACCCCCCCTTATGAAATTTTTCTAAATACTAAGATTTTGTAACCTTTATAGAGTAGTTTAACATTTTTTCTAACAGTTGAGGATCAACAGTTAACCGAAGCTCTCGCACTCTCAAATCACGCTTTGGATAACTTCTATTAAAATTCCCAACGTATTTAAAACTGTTGTAGCTCCATGCTTGATTGTCATCAAAAGCTAACCTAATAACACAATGAATACACTTGCATACGAAGGTGCGTGTGTAGTAAGCACTTGATTCTCTTCCAACACACGTAGACTATTGATTAATTCTATTTCCAGTGGCTCTCTGATCCTATTGCAATTGAAGTTGCCCACTTATTAACACATCCTTGCAGACCCAATACCACAATCACAGTTGATTGATATCGGATCGGCAGGCATCGCATCTGGATTTGCACGTTAATTAACTTATTTCTTTCATGTGATGGGTAGGTCTCGCCCACTGTGATTGGTAACCCAGCTTATGATAGTCTCACACCTGTCCTTTGCATTAATGAGTGTCTTAAAACATCATTAAACCTAAGTGCTACCATCTTTTTCCTATTCTGCTCATTATTTTTTCCCTTTCCATGGTAGTCGCTCAAGCTCGACCAGGATCCCGTTAAGACTGAAAGACTACCATGCACATTACAAATTCAAGCATATTCACCTATAAGTCATTATTTATTTCTGCCTTTTGATTACTGTTGTAATCTTGCCCCTTCGAGCCATTATGGCCAAGTCAGTGGGAAAGGAATCCCTCATGAATGAAATGGCGGGAGTGTAGGACACCAAAGTGTACCTCACAAATATCCTCGCCCTAAATAGGACTCTCTCCTCATCAAATGATATGTCAGCTGATGATCATTCTCTACTTAGGACCAAAATCTTGCATGCAACTCTTCTGTCGGTCCATTTCGACCCTGATTCTATCTTATTTCTAGCTAAAAGGTTTGAACTAGAGCAACATGCAATATACTTTAGGAATAGCCACACTTTATTTTTAAAGATTAATGAAGGAATTATTGCAGAAATGTTGGGCATACCATCCCAAGAAATAGACATTACATACAGAGGGTTAGAAAAAAAATTCATTACATGGACTGAAGAAAATAATCTTGAATTCGTTCAAACCCTTTTTAAAAATCCTCACCCTGAGCTAAAGCTAGTTTTTCCTATCCGACTACATTTGTAAAGCCCTTTTATTTGACTCTAAGGAAGATGAATCATTGTTTTTAGCGATTCTTCTTGTTAATCTTAAGCCAAACCGACATACCATTAACTTTTCCAAATACTTAGCTTTGGCCCTCACTATGGATTTTTCTACCACCCTTCCTTTCCACTCCTACCGACACTATTCTTACCTTGTTCACTTGATTTTGTACAATTATTCTTCATACTTCCTTGCTTTTGGTCTCCTCCTAATCACTGCAAACGTTAAAAGTAAAGAAAAAGAGGTATTTAGTTGGTTTGATGCAGTATATCCTCAGTGTATTCCATTTGCTTACTCACAGTATATAGATTGATTTGCCTACCCTTTAAAATCCAAAATAACTGAGGCTAGAGTGAATCAGATCTCAGAAGAGCAAGTCAAAGTAAAACGGTTGATTGAGCAAGAAAGCATTGGTAGTTGGTTTTTTTCCTAGAGTGTATTGTAATACAATTATATGATTTTGATAATCAACCGACTCATCTCCTCGAGTATGTGACACCTTAACTATTTTCATATGAAGTACTAAGGCATAAAATTTTGCTTAATTAATTTCATTTTGTGTCTAAAACAAAGGAGCGTTTTTCAATTATCTTTATGCTATATCTCCTCTAATTTCTAATAATAAGAATGTGATTGATGCTCTGGAAAAGGAAATGTTTTCTTTTGGTTTCATGCAGGACGATTGTTGGCGTTATGATCCATTATGTATTATTCTGCGACCTAAAAAACTGGAAAAAATGGAAAATTCCCTAGCGTTGCTAGAAGAAGAATTACAATTGGTATCCTCTATAGTGGTGACTTATGTATTTGTACGAGCTGCCTCTGGCCACTCATAGGTTTAGGAACACACATGAGAAGATGAACCTGTAGTTTCTTGTTCTACTACCCCCGAAAATAAGTGAAAAGCCAATGGATTAACTTAATTTAAGCTAGTTCAGCATGTTCGATCAAAAGAAGTCGATGTGGAGCAAGATAATTTTGAAGGCAAATTGAGTAGTTGGAAACAAAGATCAAAAAAACCTTAAGGGATATTGAACCTAAGGATTCTAGGACTCAAGCCCTGGATATCAAACACTCATTTCTTGAGAAGAAGGAAGAAATGATGTCTGGTAAAGAATTGACTGCAGTCACTAAATGGTCCCAATTAGTGGACACGTCGGTGCTCCATGAGATGTTACCTTTAAGTGGGCCTTGTTAGTGTCAGTCTTTGCAGCCTTCCTCCAGTGATCAAACATGCTCTTACACAAGTGATTTTAAGGTGTTAATGTCAAATTTTGTCATTTCAATGAGTCTTCAAACAAAATTTGGTCACTAGGCATTAGGTCTAGGGTTTGTTTGTACTCCTTCCAAATTTTTCCAAATTTCGGTCCATGTCACCATTCAGTTGAGTGTACCATCTTTCAGAGGGTTGTCATTATCATGTCAAGTTCCACTGGGTCATTTTACATCTTGTTCATGCTTCAATTGCGCTTAGGTAAGGCCATTTCCCTCTCCTAGGGTTTTGAAGCTAATTTCTCTTGGATGGTCAAATCATTGAAAAAACCCATATCCTGATGTTCATACACCTTCCCCTATCCTTAAAATACCTTATCAAACACTTCCCATCACTGAGATCCCCCAAATTTCTCATTTTCGCACAAACCCTAGTTTCTTGCTACAACTTGGCAATTTTCTGGGCTAGGCCTGTATTTTTCCTTTTTGGACCCCTTCCCCTCACTCAATTTATGAGATTCTACTTTCCCCTACTTCCTAACATCTCTCCATACTTCCCAAAATTTTCTCAAGAATTTAGAAGCTCCTTATCCCCTTCATTTCGCTTCATTTTGACAAATCTCTTGTTCCCCACATCGGGGTAGGTTTCACTCAAATGATGTTTCTGAGAAATGAAAAATGAATTTGGAAAAAATTAGAGATGTTTTTGTCCACAACAGACCAAGGAAGAAAAACCTCTTTCACGTTTTACACAGGTGTCATGGTTTTGAAGAAATGTCAAAAATACAATTGTCTCGGGAGAATTGATGCACCTCTGGAGTGACCTTGCGAACATCAAGGTTTCTCTTAGCTTGGTTGGCCAAACGACTTTCTTGATGATCCAAATGCTAACTAGAAACAAATATATTTCCCATGAGCTATCATGAGCTCAATTTGGGGTTGAGGAAGGCATTCAATAGTTGACTGCAACAACACTCTGCCTTGAGGCAGCCTCATTTGGCACATTTTGACCGGTCTTGGGAGATTTGCGTTTTGACAGGGCAAATGAACTCCAAATTGAAAAATTATGAATGGGTTGGAAATAAAACTCAAATTCCTTTCCAACGAGCTATCCTGTGCTCAATTTGGACACCAGGAAGGCCTCCAAAAGTGTTGGATGGTGTTATATTCTTTCCACGACTAACCTACGTAGTGAACCGGGGGGTTAGAGGGGGGATGGAGCCCCCCCTTTGTTGCGCCAATTGTGC